>SOPF01021682.1:0-99983 GCA_012979155.1 Hypericum perforatum
TTTTGAAGAAAAAATTACTAAGTATCATTAAATTATAAATCAAAATCTGAATTGAAAAAAATTGGAAAAATAAATCTTATGAAAGTATAATGGGAGAGATGATTTTTTTTTTATAGTTTTATGATTTATTTTGTAGAATAGGAAAATATATAGTTTTTTTTTTTTTACTCAGGGGTATTGTTGTATGTGAAAATAGAAGAGTGTTAACTATAAATTTTGTTTGTGCCATTGGACATAATTAAACTACATGATAATGATGTACAAGTCGATTGAATCGTGATATTAATGTTCACTTTAGCAAAAT
Source organism: Hypericum perforatum (assembly GCA_012979155.1). NCBI lineage: Eukaryota > Viridiplantae > Streptophyta > Magnoliopsida > Malpighiales > Hypericaceae > Hypericum > Hypericum perforatum. Next base: position 305 of record SOPF01021682.1, read on the forward strand.
TAATCTATGCTTGTACCGTATTCTCCACGACGGAAGCATCTCAATCGTGCATAGTATAGCTACTAGATGCTCGGTTTTATTCTCTCTTCTTTTCCGATCCTTAATTCTATATTCCTCCTAGTAGCTGGATTAGTAAAAAATTGCAATTATACGTAAAAATAAACATTTTTTTCTCTTGAGTTAAAAGATTAAAATTATCAACAACAAAAAAAGTTAAAAGATGAAAATTTACAATATACAATTTATGTTATACATTAAATGAGATTAAGTCGGAGACACGAACATAACAATAGCATATATGAAGACTTTCACTTCAATGTATAACTAGGGTGATTTTTAAAACATGATCTGAAAATTATTAGAGCGTTTCCTAGATCCACACAGTTAATCTAATTCTGACGTTCATTTCTAACTTAATATCATAAATGTTATTTTTAGTACGTCAAACAAATTGAATTTTTTATTTGCTAAATACGAACGAGATTTACCTCTTCTGTTTATGCGATTGCTTCTGGTGTGGATAGTGGAAAATCTGGAATAATTGAAACGGCACATTTTTTAGAAACTAATGCTTCGTTTTATTCTCTACCCTGTCCAAAAGACGTTGCTAAGATCTAATTCAACCTCCACCAGTTTCTCCATGTCCCGTCTATACCGAACCGAAACACATACCTGGTTGTCCTCTGAGAGGAGAGAAACCCTAAACAGCCACGTAGGATTTTTTCACTCGTAATAAGATTTCATCTTACACTGCTTTGCTTTTGCAAATTTCGAACAACTGGTGCGTGGTGTATCGTATGGGAGTAATATATTTATTAATTTATCCAAAAATTACATTCAATATATTTAGTTTAACTTTGACAACCATGTTCAGGCAATATTTTGTTGTACTGAAATTTGCGTAAATTTTCACTTTATTGATTTGCGATGAAACTCTTTACGGACAAAAATCTTTGGATTTAAGAATTCCAAACGATTGTGCGTATCTGCCTATTTTATAAATAGTGTAGGAATAGAGCATGTGGAATACGAAAGATCGGAACCGGTCAAAAAAATTAAATGGAAGAAGTTTGGAAAATATAAGAATTGGATATCATTGCGTCTCCATTCAATCTAGCTTGTTGGAAATTTGATTATTTGGTAATGCCGATTGTAATTCTTTAACCATGTGGGTCATCTTCAGTAGGAGCAACCACAGTGGAAGGAGAAGGTCCTAGGATGTTGTCCACAAGGTCATATGTTTTGTCAATATTAACAGCTAGGACCCCGGGAATACCTGCAATTAATTGTCTCAGTATTATTAATTCATAATTAAGGTAATTTAGGATCAAAATGTAACCGGAAGCCAATTTCAGAAAATATGCAATCCATGCAGGATGTTGAGAATCTTAAATCACTTTTTACTGTCTCAATTGATTCTTACGTGTCATCTTGTGAGCCTCTTGATCTGTGAGCCTGGCTGCAAATCCATTGAGTATAGTGTAGCTGTAAACCAGAGATTCCTGTGGTGTGATGCTGGGAAATTCAATGCAATTAACAATTAGTTATTGTTATATTACCCTTAGAACTTTTTTATTAACTCAAAGACAATGATTATGAGGGCATGATTCTCAGTAATGATGATTATAGAATTACTCGTTTTGATATTTACGTTAGAATTTTCAAAAGAAGAATAATTATGCAAGAGTTCAACACAGGATGCAATAATTGTGTAGGTAATTTGTGCTTTTAGGCATATTTGGTATAGATGAGTATAAATTTACTTATAAAAAATCATACTAACCTGTCATCGAGGACTTTTTGAAGAACGCTTAGATAATGTGATCTTGATGGCTTGATCACGGGGTCCAGAAATACAATGTAAACCTATTCATCAACAAAAAAAAATTATACAATGTAAACCTTTTTGACTTTATTTTCAGAAAATATAACATAATGTAATTAGCAAGAGCTTGGAAACACAACGTTAATGATTAATCTGAATCAAAAACGTAAATTTTGGTGAAGGTACAGTGAACGTTCTTGCCTTTCTTCCGGTTCCGGCGTGGCAATTTAAGCCCATTAGGAGGTAGAAGACGATTACTGAAAAGATTACATGGTGTAGCTTTAATGTGATTGATGCCATTTTTAGGGTTTTTGGAACTTGGCAAGCTTGTGCTCATTTGGAGAGGAAACTTTATAAATAGGGAAGTCATATAAAAGCAACAGTAGTTCTTTTTATTAGAACCGTTACAAGTTTTGAAGTTATTATGATCAGTCTTCCCTGAACTTATTTTGCGTTGTTACACCGTAGAATTTACTCGCATAACTGATTGCAACTTTAAGAGTACTTTACAATATTTGTACAACTGGTTCTTTTAAAAAACTAAAATTAGAGAGAGAAAGTGAATTTTGTATGATTTATTATATAATTGTTATACTTGTGAAGATGCATTGTGTTTGGAGCGGAAAATTTCATATTTTCCCACTACTTTGATTTTTTTTGGTCACGGACTATTTTTTTCTCTAAACTATATGGTATTCAAATACTACTGAATCAGTTAGTTGATGTTCAAACGACTTACCAAAAAAATCGAGGTTAGAATGAGACACGACTTTCAAATATAATAATTTTTTCCTAAACAAGTATAAAGTATTACATTCTCGAGAATCATCCTGATAAAACTATACCGCCTTTAATAATTTGATCTAACTCGTTGTTCTACAACATGTTAAAGCTATTGAATGCTTTATCCGAAAATGAAATGGAGAAAATATTTCGTTATTTGTATTTGGATTTATTAAATATTAGCAACTTAAATAATAATAAATCACATTTATAGTTAAATTTTTCCCATACGTTACGGTAGAGCCATTATTGCTTATTAACGCGTACGCTATCGTTTGGGTAAATATGTAATATTTTGTATATTTTATTCTTACATCTATTAATCTAACTGATCAATCTACTATATTAAAAAAAATGTTTTATTGTATTCTCATTTTTTTGAGAAGTAGCATTAGTTATTAATACTATTATTTATAATTCAATCAGTTTAGGATTTCTTCATTTAGGCTAGTTTCATTAAAATGTTATGATAATAAATTACATTAAAAAAATGGCGGTGAGAAATAGTCCATCGAAAGAAAAAATTGGAGCTTATCGAAAGAAAATAGTTTCATGATAATTATATTGTCGTTATTTGTTTTTAAATGGGATTCAAATTTTGGTAAGGAGATAATTGGAGCTTACCATATCACCAAATGAGGACAAGTCTCGTGTACATAACATGAACATTAACAAAATTATAAATTTTCGAACAAAAAGACTCTTTGTTTACGAAACAGGTTTCCTTTTACTCCAACAAAACGAGAACAACTCCAATTTTTCCTAAAAGTAAAAAAGAGAAAATTCATATTTTTCCATCCTTAGAGAATTTCATATTTTTGTTTCAATTTACATTGACCACATAAATACATAATTTGCTTTCTCTTTTACACTTTATTAGAAAAAAATTAACTACCCAAATACAATCTATATGAGAGATTATCATTAAATTACTTTTTAAACAAATATCTAAAATAAGTAAATAACCCTTCCGAACTCAGGAGCTCACCATTTCAAAATTTTCTAATTTCAAAAAGTAGACGGTTAAGCGGGAGAATGCAAAGAAGAACCCTCGGGATACGCAGAATCCTCTAAAAACCCTCTTCTTCTCTTCTTTCGCTTTCCATCGGAATGGCAGACGCCGGGGGGAGAAGTAGCCGGAAACCGGTGAGCTTGAACGATCGCCACTACCGTCTCCTCCAGGACCTGTCGTCCGCTCCTCCTAAACCCAAGCCCTCCACCCTCGCCGGTACAAATCCTTTCTATAATAAGCCTCCATTTCGTCAGCTAAGAGATTTAGGGTTTCTGATGCTCGATCTTTTTGTTTCAATCTTAAACAGAGGAGGAAGAACAGGGAGACGTCGACGGCGCAGGACGACGCCGTAACAGCGGGTTCGGCTTCTCGGAGTTTGGGGATTTCGATTTACCTCCCCCTCAGGGTAGGTTTTCGTTGACGATTTTGTTATTGTCGTTAGGTTTCTAGGGTTTAGCGGTTGGTTAACTTTTGTTTTGCTGCAGGGGAGGACACGGACAGGGCAGGAGGACGACGTTTTGACGGGACAAGAACCTATGGAAGTGGCGATTTTGGCGCACCCAGCTTCTCGGGGTTCGTCGATTTTGATTCCCCTCGGGATCAACCCGTTGCTTTTCCAGAGGGAAGAGAGAAGAAAGACAAGGGGAGCTCATTCCACGACCAGCAACGACGCCATTCACTTGAAGCTTCCACCCTGAAAACAGATGGGGTTGACGCCAGTTTGGAAGACAATGGTGAGGCCAGCTATCCTGGTTTCTCGGGAATCCCAAATTTGGATTCTCCTGGTGATAACTTGTTGCTTCTAGATTGTACATATGTAGTTGCTTGATGGGCTAGTATTATAATTGGTTATTATGTTTGAGCAGAGGGACAAGGAGAAGAAGAGAAGCATGGAGGAAAATTCGGGGATCCTATTGGTTCTTTTGAGGATGATGATACCTGCGACCCCCTTTTTTATTCTACTTTGGGTAGATACATACACCTGCTTCTGGAAATTTGTTGCTGTTTGCTGCTCTAGCGGACTAATTCCTTTTCTTATTATGCTTTGGTTTGAATGTTTCAGATTCTTGTAGACAAGGGGAGCCGACAAAGGTGAAATTGAAAGGCAGACGCCGCCTTTGCAAGGCTTCATCTCGAGGCCATGGAAGCACTGAGGATGTGGAGTTAGTTCTGGATGAATGCAAAGATGCAGACATTGCTGATTTTAATTCTCCAGTACCTCCTAAACTGAAGGGTCATAAGGAGAATAATCTACGTGGTTGTGAAATTCGAGACATTCTTAACGATTTGAGCTCTAAGCTTGATCGCTTGACAATTGAGAAGAAGAAATTCCCGGAAGCCAATGCTAAGTTGCCTCTTAATATTGGATATGATGATGCTGAGACTTCTAGGGAGGACTGTGAGGATGATGCCAATGTGCACGATTTTGATGCTGGGATTGCTGGGGAGGACTGTAAGGATGATGTCAATCTGCTATGTGGTTGCAGCGACGAAGGTGAATTGGATGGTACTGTGATGATCAAGTGTAGTAGAGAGGAGTTTGCTAGGGTGCAAGATAACAACAAAACTAGTCATGCGCAGAACAAAGGGAAATCCAAAATAGTATCTGAGAAAGTCAGATATGCTGGCCGGTCATGTCCATCTAATTTGAGAGATGAAGATGAGGAAGAAGACGACTGCCAAGTTTTCAGTGACAAAGGAATAGTCAAAGAACTAAAGCATGGTCGAGCTAGGGGCACTGGTTCATTTGACTATTCTAATGTAGTTGACTTGTCAAATGATAGTAAATCAGGGTCTGTTGCAGTTGAAGAAGATTGCCTCACGTTGAGTGGACCAGTTTCTACCTTCAAACTGCCGGGCAAGATTGCAAAGATTTTGTATCCTCATCAGCGTGAAGGACTACAGTGGCTTTGGGCGTTGCATTGCCAAGAGAAGGGTGGAATTCTAGGAGATGATATGGGTTTGGGAAAGACAATGCAGGTGAGTGGTGCATGTGTCTATATTTGTCGATTCTCTTACAAGAATTAATTATCTGATTGGGCTTCTGTGGTGGTTTTTACAGATTTGTGGATTTTTAGCTGGATTATTCCATTCAAAGCTGATCAAAAGGGCATTAGTCGTGGCCCCCAAAACGCTGCTCGCTCATTGGATCAAAGAATTGTCAATTGTTGGGCTTTCTGGAAAGACTAGAGAGTGAGGGCCTTTGTTTTCTGTTTTTAAGTTGTTCATATATTTTTCTCATGGTGAAGTTTTTGTGTTGGATGTAATGATAAAATCATGCCTTTCCTTGTAGATACTTTGGAACTTCTACAAAAGTTCGTGAGTACGAATTGCAGTACATCCTTCAGGTTCTATATATTATTCTTAACTTTGACTCTTGCAACTGTTCTTGTGCACTATATGTTGTTTCAGAATTCAGATGTCCTAGAGCAGTTTGCAAGGATGCCATTTCAAGGGTTTGATAATTATCTGATCAAATGCTTTGCATTTAGCTGAAGCAAGAATCACATGTTTAATAATTTTGAACAGATGTGCGTATCATTCATACATGAGCCTAGTTGCCTTCTGCTTTATGAACTTCTGTTTCTCTTATGAATATTTCTTGTGATGCACCACTGTGGATTTTCCTTATGTTTGTTTGTTACCTGCAGGACAAAGGTGTTCTTCTTACAACTTATGATATTGTCCGCAACAATTCCAAATCATTGAAAGGATCTGATAACTTTGTTGATGATGACGAGGATGGTTTCAATTGGGATTATATGATTCTTGATGAGGTACTTATACCTGATTTTTTGGTTTGTTGTGATTTTTATTCTCCCTACAATATCTTTAGCATCATCTGCACTTTAATCATCACAGAGATTAATCTAATATCAAAGGAAATCATAAATATGCTGCTTCTCTTTATCATGAATTGAATGCATCAAGCGAGTGCATTTAAAGTGTCTGAATTCGATGTTAAGTATTCTTGCATTTTCTGAGAGAAATGCAATTCTTTAGTTAATTTGGCTCCATGACAACTAGACATTTTGGAAAAAAACCAAATGCATCCTTTTGTGCATGCAAATGGATTCATGTGCCACCCTTCTACTGATTTTACCACACCATATCATCGGTAAAAGCTATTCTCTGATGGTATGTTTACCTACTTTAGAGACAGATTTATTTGTCAAGATGCATTACGTCCAAGTATTACAACTAAATCACTTCGGCCTGGGCTACTATCTAGCTGGATGTTGACATGCAATATGCAGAGTTATGTATGCCTGTTGTTCAATACGATGCCACTCAATTTCCAGAAGTCACATGCATTTTGTTGTCCTGTAGGGCTTAGGGCCAGATGATTTAGAGTGAATGTGCTACTCTTTGTGTGAAACTATTGCAAAACCTGTTCTCTTGAGACGCTTTAACCAAGATACTTTTTAATAAGTGCACAAAACCATTGCAGGGGCATCTTATAAAAAACCCAAGTACACAGAGGGCTAAAAGTTTGCTTGAGATACCTAGTGTTCATCGCATTGTCATTAGTGGAACACCAATTCAGAATAATCTTAAGGTACCAATTCCGCAACTCACCGCTTCTGGGTCCTCTTTCACAGCTACATCTTCATAATGTTAAATATACGCTACTTCATTTCTGTCAGGAACTTTGGGCTTTGTTCAATTTTTGTTGCCCTGGACTACTTGGTGACCACAAGTGGTAAATGCATCTTCTATTCTAAAGTTTACTTTGTCTCCGTGTTGCCTGGTTGTCTAAAATTTGGCTTTAACTTTCAGGTTTAAGGAAAAGTATGAAAACCGCATCCTTAAGGGGAATGAGAAAAAGGCTTCAGATAGGGAGAAACGCATTGGTTCAGCTGTTGCAAAGGTTTGAAAGTGAATGTCTTAGCTCAATGATTTGTTTTTCAAGTATGTGAAATTGATTAGAAGGAAACATCAGAGAATGGCTTATGCCTTTACCTTATCTACGCGGATATTTATCTTGCGCATTGCATGTGAAATATCTGAGTTCTTTTTATTTTGGGTCTCACTGAGAGAAAAGCATGATATAACATTTTCTTTTCAAAGCTATGCGCAAATGTGTCATTGGATTGAATAGATTGATTCAACATTTCAACTTTAGATGTATCATACGTTCATACTAAAAATGAATTGAAGATTCTTCATAAATGATTCATTTCTTTATTGTCTATGTATGTCGGATTTACATGCATCATCAAAGGAAGCACGAGAGAACTGACAATCAAGTAACAATCACGGTGCTAGTATAGCTCGATCCTGTAGTACAATAGAGTATTGATTGTTGTTTTCAGAATCTACCTTCAAAGGACTATGAATTAATTACTTGATGAGATTCTTATTCATCTTTGCCTTTTCTTTTTCTACCTTGATTTGACATGACTTATTGTCGAAGCGACTACATCTGTAGGATAACGGTTTTCTTTGTCATTTTGATTTGATGCTTTAGGAGCTAAGGGAAAGGATTCAACCTTATTTTCTGCGTCGCATGAAGAATGAAGTATTTAAGGAAGATGATGAAGATTCAAAACTTTCCAAAAAGAATGAGATCATTGTGTGGCTAAGACTAACTGCCTGTCAGGTGGATTTTTCTGTTCTTGCAGTTGATTCAATGTTATAGCTAATCCAATTTGGTAATTCCTAAATTGAGGGTAAGTCTATGTTCTTGGTTGTAGAGACAACTCTATGAAGCCTTCTTGCAGAGTGAACTTGTGTTGTCCGCATTTGATGGCTCCCCATTAGCTGCACTCACGGTACTTTTTTTTAATTTTAGTTGTTACTTTTTTTATTCATATGATTTACTTCTAGAGTTGTTCCTACTCAAAATGTTTTTAGTCTTTCTTTTTTACTTCGTGTATGGATAAAAAACGTTATTTTTAGCTCAACAGCTGTAGCGGGGTCTTTTTGCTTTACAGAAGTCCAGATATTTGATGATTTTTGCCAATAGTTAAAGCACATGATATGTGCATGCCATTTTTAGGTTTCATGACACGTCAGGGGTATTTAGCAAATTTGATTTAGAGACCACTACACTTAATTCAAAATAAGTTACCGCACGGATGACACTTCTTTTTTCTTTCATCTTCTATTTGCCTGCGCATCTCTATATTTGGTCTTTTGATGCATCAATTTACACTTATCCTCACTTAACTACCCGAGTTTACACAAATATCTTTTTTGGTGCCTAAATCTTTTAGTCAAATTTTCTTCTCTTTTTGTGTAACTTACTTCCCTTAACGAGTTTTGGCATTGCCACTAAACTAACATCTGATGCTTCTGCAATTAGCCAATTATTACTTAATCATTTTTCACTTGGAGCAGATACTGAAGAAAATATGTGATCACCCACTTCTCTTGACAAAGCGAGCTGCTGAAGATGTATTGGAAGGAATGGACTCGATGCTGAATCAGGAAGATGCTTGTATGGCAGAAAAATTGGCAATGCACATAGCTGATTATGCTGATAGAGATGCATTTGAGGCAAAGCATGATAGTGTATCGTGCAAAATATCTTTTATAATGTCGCTCTTGGTGAGAGTCCTATCCTCCGGCTGTCTTATTCTTTTGCCTATCCTTGCTGATAAAAATCGTTTGAATTGTGATTTCCAGGATAATTTGATTCCACAAGGGCATAGGATTCTCATCTTCTCGCAAACTCGGAAGATGCTTAATCTTATTGAGGTTGGTTTCATCTACTAACTTTTAAGTTCTACCATTGGAACTATATGAATCTGAAAACAATGACTCGACAAATATTGCTGATCCTAGGATTGACATATGAGAGCTGGATAGCTGTTGGAAGTTATCTTTAAATTCTTCATTTGGTTTGCTATTAAACAGCTCCCATGCTTCTTGAGAAGCCAAGTGAATTTTCTGATCTGTTTCTGCGTTTCTTCTTGTTCCTCACAACCCGAGACTTTCAAATACTACCAATTCATGGTTTATTGTTTGTTTGGACAGGAATCCCTATTCTCCAATGGTTATAAGTTTCTACGTATTGATGGTACAACCAAAGCCAGTGACAGAGTTAAAGTTGTTAACGTAAGTGCTTTTCATCATGATTTTGGTGATATATTTTAAAGTACCTAGAATTTGGCTATAAACTTTAGATTGTAATTCTTCTAGGACTTCCAAGAAGGTTTCGGGGCTCCAATATTTCTCTTAACATCACAAGTTGGTGGCCTTGGCCTTACGCTGACAAGAGCAGACCGGGTCATTGTGGTAGATCCTGCTTGGAATCCAAGGTGTATTTCTTTTACTTGTATTTGGAAAGATTGCTAAACGTTGACCATGTAATGCTGTGATTCTCTACAGATATTTTTGGCATGTTTTAATCTTTTTTATACTGTACACCGTGTTTCTGGTGCCATATACCCTGGGACAGGATACTTTCTTCAGTTATTTTAAAAACATCTCTTCTCTTTCTGTTCATCATTGGCTGTTGTGATCATTGGTACATATCATTGGAGAGGAAGCTAGAGAAAAACTTTATGAAGCAGATAAAGTCTACAAGTGTTTCTGGTGTAATTGTAAATTCCCAGAGATTTTGTTTTATTCTTCCTTCAGGCGCTTATTTCATGTAATTTTTAGTAGTTTTTTTCTTATTTGCTAACAAGTATGTACATATTATTGTACTCGTGACAGCACTGACAATCAAAGTGTTGATCGCGCTTATCGGATTGGGCAAACGAAGGATGTTGTCGTCTATAGATTAATGACGTGTGGAACTGTTGAAGAAAAGATATACAGGAAGCAGGTATTGTTTTCCTGCATTCTGCTCTATGGTTGTGCACTACTTAACATCCTAAGCTGTCATATCTACCAGGTGTGCTATTAAACAGATTTTCTAGTAACACATAACCTACTTTCTGCTTTATGTGTAACAAATGTTGTAGTTTGGACCAGGGCCCTGTCTGTGTCTAACACCAGCATTTTTTCTGTTTAAATTTCATGGTCAGATCTTTAAAGGGGGACTCTTCAAATCTGCCACGGAGCACAAAGAACAAATTCGATACTTTAGTCAGCAGGCAGGTTCTTCTTGGTGGATACAATAATTTCAATCAAGAATGGTGTTGCTTGTTGGTTATCTTTTTTAAAATGAAATGGTTTTTTTAGGATCTCAAGGAGCTGTTCAGCCTTCCAAAGCAGGGTTTCAATGTATCAGTGACGCAACAGCAGCTGCACGAAGAGCATGACAGCCAGTATACAATGTACTTTCCAAATATGTTCTTGATATAAGTGACAGTTCAAAGATACTCATGCTTCATCATTGTTCTGGAAATAATTTGGTTACCAGTAGGAATAGATAATTGGAGTTTCCGTTCATAGTCCGGAGTCTTGTTTTCTAGTGATAAGAATCTTGGACGTAATGAATTTATTTTCACTTTTTCCTTCTTCAGGGATGAATCTTTGGAAAGACACATAGAGTTTCTGGAAACAAAAGGCATTGCCGGAGTGAGTCATCATAGCTTGCTCTTCTCGAAGTCGGCACCTGTACAGGCTGTGACAGAAGATGAAGCAGAAGAGATAAGGTTAAATTCCTGTTTTAAGTAATTCTTTTCCCTTTAGCAAATTGTAGTTATGCCAAGTATATATCTAGTATTTATGATGTATCAGATTTTTCTGTACCACTTCCAACTCTCTCCGGATCAGCCGGTTTGTTCATGCTGCTTTGTACATTATATATATATATATTTTTTTTTTATCTCTCTGCTACCATAATCACTTATATTATAAATGGTATTAAGGTCTAGTTTTTCATGATGTGTATCGTTTATACCATCCCGTGTTCTTGATATGTAAGTAGCATCAATCATGTTTTTTACTATCTGAAATGACCGGCGGTCCATGTTATGGTTTCTTTGAACTCTTTGATCATGGCATGTTTGTCCTTATTACTGCTCTTGTTGTGGGTTCTGTAGGAGGGGAACTACATTTGCAGGAAATGCTTTCTCAAGGACTTCGGTTGAACCAGCTGTTGATGGGTATGGATTGTCACATTGTCCTATATAATCTATTACAAACATATGAGTGACTCACGTTTCCCGAGTTTTGGTGGTTGCATAACTACTATTGACAGTGCTAGGTATGCATTCAACCCAAAGGATGTTAAACCAAGAAAGTTCTTGTCACCTGAGAAAGAAGACAAGGTGACAGAGTCCCAGATTAAAGAGAGAATCAATCGGCTTTCACAACTTCTTGAGAACAAGGTATACATTACATTCTTCCATACTGCATAATACATGGAATTAGTTGGGAACCGTATTCATGCAGTGGGGTTTCCCATTGAGATCGAATTAACTTGTTAATCTGAATGGGGGCCTTTTCAATTTGGATTCTGATATAACATGTGGTCCTTCGTTGAGTATGATTGCATAAGAACTTGCTTTCAGTTGTTTGGAAGGAAATTCTTCAAATATGTGCTGAATTTACTCACTCTGGGGTTCCATATGCATGAATCCGGTATTCATTTGACAGGTCCAGATTTAAGAAAGCTAATAATGCGTTGGGGTTCCCCAAAACACACAAGGCACTGTCCTGCTAATTTGATATTGGGTGGGACTTGGAAGTTACTGGTTGCACATTAAACCTTTCTTATGCCAACTGAAATAGCAACTTTCTGCTGGTCCTATCAACCCTGTCCTGGTTATTTATCGAACGATTGCTTCATTTCGACAGGTGACGATATCAAGGTTACCCGACGGAGGAGCCAAGTTGCGGAAGCAGATGGCAGAGCTGAACACCGAGCTGAACAAAATTAGGATGGAGAAGCGAAATGAGAATGAAGTCATTGATGTTGATGAGATTTCCGGAACATTTAGCAGAGCGCTAAATGTATAGCTTCTGAGTTCGTCACCAATGAGAAGCTTGGGACTTAGGTTGTTTTTTATAGGGTGTTTGCGGGATTATCTGCATTTTTTGGATGCTCGAGATCATTTGTATGTTAAACATGGTGATGGTGCTATGAGCAGATATTTTTTCACATTTATAATCAAGGGTTATAAAATCACTAGTTTTTGTCATTGATGTTTTATGGATATTTTCCCTAAAAATAGAAGTTTTATGGACTTCTAGCATGGACTTCAATAATTGCAGGTTAACAACAATAGACTTTTAAAAGAGAACAACGGTATGAAAGTTTCAAGTTATCTAATTGACAAAAAAAATTACAATGGTTTTATTCACAACTACTTTTTTGATTTATATTGTTCACTCATTTTCCTATCATAGGTTCTATTGAAATTGTAGGGATCACCGGTAAAATTAATTTCGAATCGAACAAGTTTCGTTTTTTTGGCGTCCCACAGTTGTGGAGCCGTTTTAAGTGCAAATCCACTAATCGTTCCATTTTTCTCTCCCCCTTTCCCTTTTCCACTCCAACCATGAATTGGTTAAGTAATGAATGCTACCATTTCCATTTTATCTATAATCTTATGGTAATTAACTTCTTCTTCTTCTTCTTCCAAATACTTTTTGTCCCAGTTTTCCTTGCCAGCCAAAAAATTGTACTTTTCATGTGTTCCTTTTAAATAATGGCTTATAAGGTGGATCATGAGTATGATTACCTTTTCAAGATAGTATTGATTGGAGATTCCGGAGTTGGTAAATCAAACATCCTCTCCAGGTTCACACGTAACGAATTCTGCTTGGAATCGAAATCCACCATTGGTGTTGAATTCGCCACAAGGACTCTCCAGGTTGGTCTCTTTTTCTCAATTAATTAAGCTGCCAATATGGGATTGAAAAGTTAATTTAAGAATTTTGTAGGTTGGTGGAATGAAACAAATGGAACCTACCCTTTTGTTTTGTGTGTGAGATCTATAGATTTGGCATATTTAGTTATTTACTGCTTATTTGTTTTTTTTTTTTAGATGTAAGTCGTTACCCTATTCCACTTTTTTGATCGCTTTTTAGATATTCCGGTACTTTTCTGACTTTTACTATTTGTACCGACTTTTGGGTGCTAATTTGCGAAGATTCAAAATTGATGCAGGTAGAAGGGAAAACGGTCAAGGCACAAATATGGGACACTGCAGGGCAAGAAAGGTATAGGGCGATCACAAGTGCATACTACAGAGGAGCCGTTGGTGCACTTATGGTATATGACATTACCAAGAGGCAAACATTTGACAATATCTCGAGGTGGCTCCGCGAGCTACGTGACCACGCGGACTCCAACATTGTGATCATGATGGCCGGTAACAAGTCCGACCTGAACCACCTCAGGGCGGTCTCGTCAGACGACGCACGAATGCTGGCCGAGAAGGAGGGTTTGTCGTTCTTGGAGACGTCAGCCCTCGAGGCGATCAACGTCGAGAATGCCTTCCAGACAATCCTGTTAGACATCTACCACGTCATTAGCAAGAAAGCCTTGGCAGCTCAGGAGGCTTCTAACTCGACCGGGCTACTGCATGGGACTACTATCAATGTGGCCAATATGTCTGGCAATACAAATAACCGGACATGTTGTTCGACTTAGTCCAAGCATCAATATTTGAAATCTGGCTCAAAGTGACACACAACATGGCCATTTGTCATGCCACGTCAGATTTTTTCATTTCAAGTGGCAGTCCAACTGTGTTTTATGAAAATTATCAAATGGCCAGTGAGTTTGAAGGGTTAACTTAAGTGGGATTTTTTTTCGCGACGTTATCTTCTCAAGCACTATCGACTATATCAGACATTTGTTAAAAGAGTTATTTCCTAATTCAGGTATGAATTGCATACTACAATTTTCGATTACATCAGACATTTGTTATTGATTATTACCAAACAAAAGTGTCATCAAAGCAAGGAAGAAAGAGAACACAATATCCCTCCCACAAGAGTAAAATTCTCACAGAAGTCCAAGATTAATCAAACTATATCAATTATGGAATTTTTTTCTGTAGAGATATCGTGTAATTTCGTGATTTTCTTCTTTAGTAACAACTCAAAGGCAAGATCGTTGCAGATGAGGAGTTGGCCTAGCGACAATTTCACTCCAGATTTTTTCATCAGGTTGTACCTTGGTTTTATTCTCCCTTTAAAGCTGTAACCAAAAAACTGAGGGCTCTTGACAAGATCTTGTCGAGAATAATCCGTTGTCAGAAAGAATTCCCACTTGGGTACCAAGTTTGCCTTCAAACTATAACCATACATAGCTCCATACTTAGAAATCATAGTTCCAACTTCTTCTATGCCAAAACCATTTTGCAAAAAGAACTCGGTGACAGGCTTCAGGTTGGCCTCGATGCTAAGACTCATAAGTTGAGGCCAGTATCGTACCAGTACGGCAACATCAACCCCTAAGGACCGGAAATACTCAACTTTCGGTCGCAACTGGTTCTCTATACTCAGACCTATAATGGCTGGAAAGCGAGCAAGTATCTTCCTCATGTTCTCTTCCGAAACACCCACCTCGTAGAGAAACTCAACAGTTGCCTCAATCTTTCTTCGACTATAACTAAGCAAAGCTGGAAAACGAGATATCAGTTTTGGCCATTTTTTCTTGTCCACGCCAAGGGTCTCGAGAAATGCCATCGTCGGAATGAGATTTTCCGAGAGACTCATTCCACACAATCGCGGGCTCTTAATCAGAATGCCAGGAAGGTCCGACTTTGACACTCCAAGATCAAGCAGAAACTCAATCAGCGGCCTGATCTTTCCCTCCAGGGTGTAATATGCGAAATACGGAAATTTACGCGTGATAACCTTGATCTGCTCGAGATCAAATCCGAGCTCTAAGAGATAAAGAACATTAGGAGGTAGGCTACTAACCCGAAGCATAGCTTTTAGCCTCATCGAGTCAAGGCTCCCACATTGCGTGATTGAAGGAACTGGCACTACGAAGTTCTCAATAACATCAATCAGAGCACAGCTACGGTCTTCGTGGAACGATCCATCTAAGGAAGAATCTGCATCAAAAGAACATCATCCAAACAAGAAATGTTCATCCCCAACTGACAAAAGAGACACAAAGGCATGAATGCAAGTCAAGTGCAGGTATATAGAGAACGAAAATTGACCATTCTTCGCCGCGAAAAAGACGAGCTTTCGGGGAAGACACAGCTGATTCCTGCAAAAAATGAAGAAAAAAAAACTAACATCAATAATTAACCACCACACTGAAACAATCCAATGCATTCATTCGTTCAACTGGGGCTAGAGACTAATAAGGGTTCCAACTTTAGAACTAAAGTAAGTAACGAATCTTATGAGATTGAAAAGAGATGGGTTCTTAGTTCTTAGTTCTTACCTTGAAACGAGTACATTCCCTCCTCTGGGAACGAAGGCTGTATAATTTTGGTGGGTCCCAGCAAAAGATGCCATCTTTTCCTTTGGGTCAATTCTTTTTCAAGCCAACAGAGAGTTTTTCTTTTCTTTTCTTTTCTTACGAACAAGAATGGAAAAAGGGACTTGACGACGAGATCAGGACTTGGCTGGCGATGAAACCAAAGTAAAGTAAATAGAGTTGTCTGAAGAAGTAGAAGAGCCAAGAGTTTTGGCGCCTGGAGTCCATGGGCCGACTTATTTGGGTTCGGATTGAGCTAGTATGATTTTGACAATTTGATTATTAATTGTCATAAATAAACTAAATTATTAAATTTTAAAATTAGGGGGGTCATTTTGAAATTTTGAAATACCATGGAGGAGCTTCTAGAAATTTATTCTCAAACCCTAGCAGCCTTAGGGCAAAACTAGAATTTCGGAAGATCAGATCGAGGAAATCATTGTGGGGGAGGACGGGGCTTTGAGAGATTAGCTAGGGATATTGAGTAAGTTTATTCTTTGTCCCGTTTGTCTAATCTATTTGTATTGAATGAAGATTTAAGATTTTTGTCCGTAAAAGATAGAGAGAACAATCAAATGGATGGAGATATTTCGGGGGAGAGGGAGGTGGGGCGAGCCACGAACTTATAATCGAAGACTGATATCTTAATTAAACTAAAATAACTTATGTGACGGTATATTAATAATGACTAACCACTGTAAAATGTTTAAGATTTATTTTCATGTTTTCTCATGCAATACCTATCAAGAAAAAAAAATAGAGATTTTAAATTCGGAAAATGTCATTTGTTTAAGGTGGCTATTCTAAAAATTTGAAAAAATTGTGGGTGAAGAGTTTTTTGTTTAGAAATGACACCAGTCACACCACTTTCAATGAATGATTTTGTTACATGTTTCAATGTATACTGAGTCTAACAATTTTATCTATTAAGAGATTCGTCACATTATTTTTCACCTTAGTATAATCAAATTCTCCACCATGTTTGCACGAGGCAAATTTTGATTGTGTTTCAATAAACGAGAGTTCCTAAACCAACAGATAGTCATGCCGTTATAACTGTTGATCTTGCGAAAAAAAGGGGTGGAACGATCTTTATTAAGCAAACACAACGAAAGTTTTTTAGAAGCAAAGCTTGAGCTTTTTCGACTTTTGTGGCATATGTCTGAGCTTTTTCGATCTTTATTAAGCAAACTCAACGTTCACGTTTTGTAACTTCTGTTTTTCGGAAACATCATCACACAAGTTTTTCACTAGTATAATTCTAACATTTACGAAATATTGCCTCAATGAATTTGATAAAAGATTAGTGAATGTCATAAACAAAGACTTCTAATTATTTATTAAAGAATATTGTTCACATATCTGCACGAGAGAATTCTAATGTAGTATTATAGTTAATTGATTTTTATGGTTTATTATGATTCGACCACCACCTATTTTAAAGCAAGGAAAATTGTTTTGTTTGAAGAAAGTTGTACAAATTATACCTCCGTTCCAATTTGAGGCAATATGCCACATTTCGATACTGTAACGAGAAGTTAAGGTCAGCGCAAATCTCTCTCAACTTCATCATATACAAATATCAGGAATCTGTTGTTAAACTATTTTTTAGTAATAAATCGTATCGTATACGTAATCCACTTCAAGAATGGTGTCCATATTAACAAGCTCTATATCCTCCCGATGTTCTCGACGATATTTTAACACGTATCTTAATTTTTTTATAACTTTTCCACTTTCATTATCAATTTATCTCGATTTGTTTGTTTCCCGTTTAGTAAAATTAGTTGACTAACTAAATAAATCTTATCTCTTGCAATGTTCTTGGACGCTATTTGGCACTTGAGCTCCTCGTCAATAATAAAAAAAATTAAATAGTATTTACGTTATTTTCTGAGCCAAGAATTTTGAAATGCAAGTATATCCACCGTAGATAGAACTCTCCGCATGTATAAATTAAAGGCCAATAGTTTGTACTTCCTCATAACCTAATTACCAGAATTAAAGCATCAAGAAAGCAAATATCTCTCTCTCTTTATTTGCATCTCATAAGCAACCAAACAATGGCGGTTCCAGTAGGGTACAAGTTCCAACCCACGGACGAGCAACTGCTCGGATTTTTCTTGAGGAACAGAGTTACCAATGGACCATCCAGCAACCCTCCCATGATCTACGAGTGCGACCTATACGGAGAGGAGCAGCCATGGCAGGTCTGGGCCACGTTTCGCCCCGTCTACGAGGGGTTGTTCGAAGGGGGCGCGGTTGATGAAGACTTCGACCTTTACTTCTTCACCAAGCTAAAGAAGAAGGATACTTCGCATAAGAGAGTCGTGCGTACGGTGGGCCCCCCTGGTAAAGAAGGTACATGGCATGGGTGCAATGTGGGGAAAAAGATACGAGCCCAGGGTTCAGGGGTGGTTATTGGTATTACCAAGATGTTCACTTATAAGAACTCTAAGAGCGAGCAGAGCGGCAACTGGATCATGCATGAGTACACCCTCAACAATAGCGATAACGTCGTCCTTTGTCGACTAAGGAGGAAACACTTAATCCACGTCGGAGCTGACCACAACCTTGTCGAGTTGGTAAGAATCGGTTCTATTAATTCCATGCAAATTATGAAATATTAATTAGATGAAGCATCGAGCGATATCTAATTTATTTTATTTTTTTGCTATTAACACGCAGAATAATCAAGCGACGGATCAACAAGAGATACTTGGTTCGATCTCCGATTTCCACGAATTGGGACCACTTGACACGGCAGACCCTAGTGTCGTACATGGAGGAGAGATCGATGGTGCCGTGGATACTACCAGGATTGAAGATATCCCGTGGATCGATCTTCAATCATATCTCATGCAGACATAATTAGTCTATTGAGGGAGTCGGATAAGAACTTTGTTCTCGCAGTGATATCGACAGTACTCTTTTTCCCATCGGGTTTTGATGAGGCTGGCGGCTGCGAGAGTGCGAGTTCTTCGTTCGACCTAATATATAAAAGATATTCACTTTTTTAAAAATTATTGAGTTCCTAATATCAATTGCAATGATATACTATTTTCCATGTACATTAATTTCGATTTATGACTCTTTCAATTCAACAATAATATATGGAAGCTATTTAAAAAACTTAATAATCGTTTAACTTTTTGGTCCATATTACTCGAAAAGAGGAAGAGATGAGACTGATTTCTATTATTATCGGATTGTGAGTAAGTGTTTCGCGTGTAATAATTCACACATATCATTTAAGAAGTTATCGAGTAAGTTGAAGTATGTCTGATCAAATGAATAAGAAAATACATAGATTATCTGAATTCGTGGAGGAAAGTACCTCTACCTAGTAGGCTTTTACGGCAAATGGAAATTTTGCGAGTAGTCCACAAAAATCCTATCATGAGTATATGGATTATGGAACTCCGATAAATGATTGTAGTTTGTGACTTTGTTGTTTATATTTTGCGTTGTTATTAGACTATGTTCATCGTCGACCTCCATATCAGGCTGCACAACTTTTTAATTATTAAAAAACATAAAAAAAATCAATGAGATCGAATTGATTTTTCACTCGCGACATGAGCCTAATAAGTTTGGTGCCCGCGCTGGGTGGTAGGGTCCTTTTTTATTGATTTTACTTGGCAGACAATTATTCGTTTAAATAGATGTTTTTGATAATATTCTTTTTATTATTTAAATTGACTTTACCAATAGTAAAATTAAAAATATAAAATTATGGTGTGTGGACAAGAGAAAAATTAATAGTATTATGATTTGAGTTATTGATATATATAAAAAAATGTTATTGAGTTATATTTAAAGATAAAAGAAAATTTATTTATTTATTTTATGACATAATCTTATGGAATATGAATGTCTCCTCTTGTTGTGATCTTTTTACTAAGTTTACTCATCACTAGTGTTTTTCTTTCTAAAGTGTGAGGCCGAGAGTAAAAATTGTTGTGGGAGTTATATACATTCATGTTTCTAGATTTTTAATAAATTATAAACACCGTAGTTATTTTGATTTCTGGATATTCAAACTTGGGATTTATTTTACTCTGAATATTTTTGGATTTTGTTATTTAATAAAGTTTTGTATCGAACTAAGTTTTTTACACTTAAGAGTATTAGATCGAGCATATGTCACTTTTATTATTGAGTAGCGGCGACACTAATGACTTAAAATAGGTGTTCGATCATTTGAGACCAAAACAAACCGTTTTGGAATTTGGTCATCCATCTGACATCTTGTTAATTGTAATTTTAGTAATTTGATTATAAACATTAGAAAAAAGTCTCAAAACAGAAAGTTCGAGTTTCTCATTCAAGCTTGCCGAGAGAGAGAGAGAGAGTGACTTTCGCTATCAAATCCAAACTTAAAACCTGTCAATTAATTATTTTAATATATTAAAATAGATGTAAACATATTTCAATTTCAATTTTATTAGTTTTTATTTTTAAATGAAATATGAAGATTATAATATTATTCTCCTGTACTTATAAGTTATAACCATACAAAGACTAGAAAGAGCTTTGGTTACCATATCACCACATTAAAAAACCATCCTCCATACTACCAAAAAAAAAAAACCATCCTCCTCATCAATCACATCACATTTTTTTTTTGAATTCCAAAAGGAAGAGGAGGATAATAAACTTAAGATAAAACATTTAATTTGCCGGATGGAACCCTCACATGTCCCACAACAAAACCTTAAAAACAAGCTTAATTAGACTTCTCCAAGCACAACAACAAAAGCAAAAAACACAGTCAGTTCCCACATGCAATGAACTCACCATCTTCTCCACTTTTCCCACCATTTGACAAGAATTTGTTGAGCTCCCACACCCAATTAGGGTTTTCCAACAACTTGTCCTTGTCTCTAAAAGACTTCTTCATGAAGCAGAGTGGCGGTGACCAAGTGGGTCTGAACGTGGTCCCGCTTGGTCCTTTCACTGGGTACTCCTCCATTCTTGGGAGCTCCAAGTTCCTGGGACCAGCTCAGGAGGTGCTGGAGGACGAGGACGAGGACGTCCCAGGAACTTAGAGGTTAGTTCTATGGAGCTTTTGGCGGGAGACGAGGACGTAATGAGTTCCAGTATTGGTGGTTTTAGCGGTGGGAATTGCAAGAGCTCCAAGCTGGTTTTGATGCTACACGAGGTAACTTCTTCTTGTGCTTGATTTCGGTACTTGTCAGAACGTTACAATTGATTATTATTATTACCTACTTATTTTGTTTTCTTTATTTAATGAAGAACATAAAACCATGGGTTAGATAATAGAGCATTGGCATTTCCATTTTCTTCATTTAACCCATTTTAGATGAAGTGTTTTTACGATAATCCTTCCATGCTAAATCACTTGGAGCTATTTAAAATTGTGTTTCATAAAATATACTTGTTATTTGGTACAACGAGTTATATTCTCAAGGGACCATTAAATTTTTTTCCAATCAGTCAACTTTCATATCTGTAGATATTACTTTCTAGGATTAGTGATCAGAAAATCTGATTAGATGTAAATTATTATAATATTTGTGTTTCTTACAAGCTTCAGCTCGTTTACCTTCTTCCAGGAAATTGTGGAGGTCATAATTTCCACAATTAGTTTCCACATTTAGTTTCTAGGACTAGTTATATTTCGCTGTTCAATCAGGAAAATTGAACGGCGAAATTTGGTTAGTAGCTGTTTCAGATGGAATAATATGGTCAAAAAGGTGGGAACTATAAAGTGGAAAAGAAAGAGAGAAAGATCATGGGTGGATGGGGTGGGAATCTTCATGTTAGCGTTTTTTTATTTCGTTGAGAATTTTGGATCCTAATCTCCTAAACAGGTTTGACTAGATTGTTATTCTAAAACAATAACAACCAGTATTTGCCAATTTAATATATCGATTGATAAAATTTAATCAAACAACACTTGCGTTAGATTTAAACTTTAAACGTGAAATGATGGGAATCTTGCATTCAATTCAAGATATTTCGTTTAAATTTATTGCTGAAAATTTAATTTTGAACGTGTATGTATATTGTCGCTTTCTTATCGAAAAGTTGATTTGATTGTTACTGCAGTCCCTTGGGAAAATAAATGTTTGATTGCAATTTACTAAAGCATGAGTTGGGCAAAAATTAAAAAGACAAAAACAATAAAGATGAGTAGTCTTGTCACATTGAATCATTGCCACTGTTACTTGTTTTCTTGTGTATGGTTTGCGTTGTCTTTCTTTGTCCAAAAATTTCGCTCTGCCACTCAACTTGCTTCAGATGGCCACAGAAATCAGAATGCTAGCGAAGCAGTCGAGAATCTGAATGTATTTCTAAACTGGAACCTATTTATTTTCGGATTGTGCATTACTTTTTCGGGCAATTAGACAAAAATGAACAGCGTGTACTGATGGAAGTTTCCCGTGTTAGTTGTTTTGAAAAGAAAAAAAAAATACAATTTTTTGCCCGAAATTATCATATCTTTGTTAAATATCGATTGATCGACCCCAAATTTTATTTAAAACATGTGTGTGTATAATAAATAAATCAGGGATATGTTCATTGGACCCAGATCCTACATAGATCCAAATGATCT
Source organism: Hypericum perforatum (assembly GCA_012979155.1). Taxonomy (NCBI): domain Eukaryota; kingdom Viridiplantae; phylum Streptophyta; class Magnoliopsida; order Malpighiales; family Hypericaceae; genus Hypericum; species Hypericum perforatum. The sequence goes on from SOPF01021682.1 coordinate 22,803, forward strand.
TAATCTCAATCCAAATGTACCGGACCCGGCAGAGATAATTATCTGATGTTCGATATTCACCAGAATCTGCTGATCGTAATTATGGAAAATAACGTTAGAACTAAAATGATAAATGACACAAAATTTGTTAACCTAGTTTGTCAAACTGACTTAGTGATCCATTTTACAGTCTATCAGTCTCCAAAACTAAACATTTGTTAGTAGTAAAATTTTATATGGATCCAATACATTTTGCACTTGGTACGTTGTAACATTTTTTTTGGGGTGATTCTACGAAAATATGTAATAACTCCATAAACTTGTTGATGTTCCTTTTTTAACAGATGTATAAGAGGTACAAGCTTTATTGGCAACAAATAGAGTCAGTTCTAGTCTCATTTAGATCTGTAGCTGGGCTTGGGAATGCAGCACCTTACATAGGTTGTGCTATTAAGGTTGTCTCAAAGTACTTCACTTGCTTGAAGAATGCCCTTCTGGACCAAATCCACTCCACAGTTTCAGATCATAAACCTTCAAGGCTTTGGAGGGCTGATCATTATTCCCTCCGAAATGCGGATTCCGCTGTTACCACGAGGGTCTTGCAAAATCCAATATGGAGATCTCAGCGCGGCCTGCCTGATCGGGCTGTCGCCGTGCTCAAGACGTGGCTGTTCGAGCACTTCCTCCACCCGTAAGTTGAACTTTTACGAGACGCATTCGGTTTTAATTCGTTTTCGATTTTTGAATTGGCATGACGATTTATGATGTTTGAGCTGGAACAGGTACCCATCGGACTCGGAAAAGCAAAGTTTGGCTCAACAGACTGGTTTGTCAAGGACTCAGGTAATCAAGTTGCTCATGATCACTTGCTAGAAATGAGTTTCCTTTCCGAATAAGTGATAAAATTGACTTAGACGAATCCGAACTCCGGATTACGAAGGTATCGAATTGGTTCATCAATGCGAGAGTTCGGTTGTGGAAGCCGATGGTGGAAGAAGTGCACATGCTGGAATCTCAGCAAGCACAAGTGCACCTGCAACACCAGCATTGTGCTGCCATCAACCACAACTCCCTCGCAGCTGCCGCGACCTCCAACTTCCACGACGACTACCAACTTCCTCGCGAAACACGTTGGCACCAACGCCACGAAAATCAACCGAACAAACGTTACAGGAGCGAACTTCCTGGTGAAAGCAATGAGGTGGTATCCTTGGCATTGGGCCTCCACCACAATAATGGGCTGGACTCTTCGTGGCATATACCAATGGATATGGCCCAACATGTTAACCTTGAAATGATTAGAATGATGGGCTCAGCTTCAGCTGCTGCTGCTACTACTACTAATGCCTTTAAACACCCTCCTAATCAGCATTTTGGGAGGGATCTGTAGGTTATATTTTTATGGCAATGAGGATTCCAACTTGGGTTTCCATAATTATTAACCCGCCTTTTATCATTTGAGCCAAGTTTCAAGGTTGGACTATACAATATTTTAAATGTCAGACTAATCAAACTTCAATTCATAAATAATTATGATAGAAATGACAAAATGGGTACCCCAATGCCAAAGATATTTATGTCTTTTATTGTTTTATTAATAGGGCATGAGCGATTTGGATCCAAATTGATAGTATTTTTTGGAGAACATAAAAAGAGGAAAATCCATTTCGTCTGGCGGTAAATTTTTTACAAGATTGAGAATATGTTATATCATCGAATGTTGTTATTTGTTGATGTGCAAGTTATTGTTAATCTTCTCCAAGAATAGAAAGAGAAGCATCAAATATTATCTTATTTTTTAAGACTCATGAGTGGTTATGATCATTCATCATCGTTACAAGACACTCCTTTTTGTGGTGAACTTGGCGTATTTTTACGTAAAAAGACAACAAATTTTCGTTATTCAGGGAAACTTCCGGTGAGTCTGATGTGGTCCAGCGTACGGCGCAAGCCGAACTTGTTCACCGCAGCATTGGCAGCTCGGAATCCTTCTCCGTAAGCAGGGGAGGCGTCGTGCGCAATCTGATGCATGAAGAATTCACCAAGCTTGTTTTCGACGCCCGACTTCCATCCTTTCTTTGAAGACGACGAAGTCGAAGAGGAAGACGACGAGGCCGTTGAAGTAGACGGCATCATGCCCCTCGAACCGGGCAGGACTTCCGATTCTAACCACATGTGTGAAAGCATTTGACAAATCCCTTCCTCCACATCAGGACTCAAGTTTCTATATCCTGCATTGTTGCATAAAAAGAAATTTGGTGTGTTTGTGTGTGTGAAGGAAATAGATGCATAGAACCTCCTCTCACAAGCTCGAACTCGCATGGCCGGGGCCTACCTTTGAGGCGCAACCATCCGTGCATCAACTCGTGTGCTAGTATCGCGCCTGTAAGTAATCTGCATCCATCAATAGTAACCAAGTAGAAGAAGAAACTGGTTATAAACGAATTGCTCGGATCGATTTCGCCTGTCCTTAAGAATGCAGATAGTGGTTACCTTGGAAGGCCATAGAGTACAAGAATGGCTGTAACTTCGCATTTCCTCTTGAGCTTTTGAGGATGTGTTCTCAGTCCTAACAACTGACGGCCGCCGACCGTAGGCCTTTTCAAGATCTAGATTTGATACGAATCGAATTAGAATGAGTACATGAGAATGATGGTGGGTTAGTGTTAACTCGAAATAGTCTGGTTCTTACACTGGTAACTGTCTGCTCTTCGGACAAGCAGAGGCCTCTGGTTTCGGGCATGTGATGGTAACCCTGCAAGAGCAAATTTGAAGACTTAAAAAGTTAGGTAATATTACACGATATAAGGCAAACGGTGAGTGTAAGACCCCGTGATATGATCGATTGTGTCCACAGACCAAGACAAGCGCGTTTAACTTTGGAGTTCACCAAAAATGTGTGTCACAAGAGTAGGTATGCATTGTTGATATAGATGATACCAATAAAAACATTTAAGCGTATCATGCAGAACACATCATTTGCATGGTATCACAGTGAGTTTAATGCCTTACTGTTTTCTCGCCGACAATAGCTTCGTTAAGCGCGGTTCTTTCGACTAGAAGCATCGGGATTTGTTGATCGAGCTTCATGTTCATTCCTTCATAGTAGTCCCTTATTGCATGGTAAAGAGGTTGACAATCTCCTGTGTCCATTATAGATGATTCCATGCACTCCAGACACAAGCTTCGTCCATCTTCCAAACTATAGTATCTTGCATTCCATGACTGCGTCGAAAAAAGGCGGCGAGCCCCGACTCCATAAGCGAAGGACGTCGTCGTGTAATCATCGGAAGATTAGACGACGAGATACGTACCTCGAGGCGCTCGCAGCTGCAGCATCGAGCCGTGGTGTCGTACTCATGCGACGGACAGTACTTCTGCAACCAAAACGGATGACACCGGTACTCGATCAATCCGGCTGCATTTGTTGGGATCTACAGAAAGCCAAATATAATCAGTGAAGGATCTCTTCTCAAGCTTGTTCTGGTGTGTTTGGAAGGGTGGACAAAATAATTACAAATTGTAGGCAGACTTCACATTTCGGGTGAGTCAACTCTTTGAAGCAGGACTTGTGGTACGGATCTTTTCCTGACAAGGAGAACTTGAATCAACAGAGAACAGAAAAAAAAACAATGTTAGAGAACTGGCCTGAAACATAGTCTTGACTCTTTTATGACCGACAAAAATATTTTGTATTAGCGGATTATTTTTACGCTCCTGGCACAAAAAATTATCCTTACAAAAAAAAAAGACATAAACATGTATCTGAATTACCTCGTTCTCGGTAATTGGGTAACGACAGGAGTGGCAACGGAAGCAATCTGGATGGTAAAACTTTCCCATGCATCCTAAATAATTCGCATAGCCAATATCACGATGGCAACCACCACATAATCTGCATGTTGAATAATATAAAGTAAAAAACACACCGGTTAGCCATTTCTTTCTTGTTCTTTTAACATATTGATGTCCCACTAGATTGTATATTGTATGGTGATATTATGTTAAATTTTCGTATCTAATCATAAACGTAAATAATGAATATAAATTTTTTGTCTTGTCGAAATCCCGTATATACATGTTTGTTGACTAATCCAAGTTTGCAAAGGTGGCAAGGCTGTCTTTGCTAAGGTTTTAATGCAATTGAAACCAATCTTCAAAACTATAGACTTATAATCAAATTAAAACAATTTCTTATCCTCAAATTTACACGCGATCGATGGATGGTTCAACTTCTCTAATTAGAGAAACTTGTCTACTACTAGAAAATTATTACCTAGACGTTCCTTGGTAATAATGGCCGGGGCCATAGGGAGGGACATACGGCGGGACGTAAGGAGCATACGGAGGGATATTAATATTATCCTGCACTGATCTCGCAAGTTCTTCGTCATCCTCCGTTCTCAATCTATATCCTGAACATGAAGAGAGGTTAACATTTGGTGTAGTCCACATGAACAATTATAGACGACAAAGTTAAAAAAAATGTCCATCCATGTCATAATTCTCCAAGACCGGGAGAGAAGATAGATGCAGCTAAAGGGGATTGGACTGACCACCAGGTTTCTTCAAATTCTCATTAAGCGAAGGTGCAAGAGCATGGTCCACTTCTTCCTCCCGTCCTGCTCTAGAACGGTCATCCTATATGAAAACCAAGAAAGTCGTTGATGGTTGAACTATTGGTAACGTCCAACTTGGAAACCATAGAGATGCATGAACAAGATTAATCCTAAAAGTTAACAAGCAATTTGATGAATTTGAACAAGAAGTTTCGAATTCTATTTTTCGTACAGTTGATACTTTGTTGTATTTTAAAAATCTTATTCGATTTAAACATAATTTAATTGACCCATTAATGTCTGGATATAAGAATTCAATTTTTTCACCCCTTCCTCTTGAAAAATTGCGTAAAATTAAGAAAAAAAAAATACAAAATCCTTTTGTCTAGTTAGAAAATGAATTTCCCACTTTTATTTACGTCAACTTGTTTTCTTTTCCCAAAAATCAGAGCAAGCCCGAGTTGCCAATTTTTTTTTTAAACCTATTCTAATTCTATTCTATTACAACATATGCTTAAATCAAGATTTGGACCTCCACCAGCTCAACACCTCCCAATACCACTAGGTTACAAGCTCGCGGGTTCGAGTTGCCAACTTTTTTTTTTTTCAAATCGAGTTGCCAACTTTGAATCAAAGAGGTTGAGGCACTTTTTTGCCTTTTGTCACATTTGTCCTATGCTCCTTGTTAATCAAAACGTTCCAAAGTGGGTTTCAAAGAATCTAACAAGCCATCATGCCAATTGCCAGCAATGCCAATGTCTTAAAGGAAAGAAAAGCATAACTTAACATGTGATTAGCGAATTAATCCAAGCCATTGGTACTAAATCCACAAAACAATCTACCATAAAAGTAGATTCCACCACGTGGAAACCTTCACACGTCAAAATCCACTTTTCAATGTACCACTCAGAAATGCAACGACAAAAGAATCCATGTGATAAAAACACAGTTGCACCAAAATGGGATCATGGATATGAAATTATTCCTTCCCAATGGAGGTGTTTAAAAGATGGAAACGCCTGGAATGACATGTTGGATAAAATTATACCGGCGTGGACGACATCACAGTACATAAATGCGGGTATAATAATTAGTGTATAAATTTACTTATAAAAATGTCACATGAAAATGATTTTTAATTCGCTTGGAGTTGTGTTTGTTTTGTCAAAAAATATTTTTGAATCAAAACAAAGACTAGAAAGTTATACCCTTGATCTGGATGGAGCATGCCAGGCCATGGTTTCCTCTCCGATGACCGGGGGATGGTAGCGGCCGCTGCCACTGCGGCCGCTACTCCCTCCTCCTCCGTTGCCGCCACGTCGAGACCCATTCTTGAAAATCTTGCTCAGCCACTTCATGAAACGAGACTTCCTCTCTGCGTATGAAGAAACATAGTCCCCTGCTTTACCACCCGTTTAGCCACCATACCCACCCCCACACACAAAAAATACTAATTGTGAACAAATCGATTCACGTAACTAAGACTAAAATAAATCCACAATGAAATATTTGATAGTTCAATAAAACAATTGCGTCGACGATATAATCTCTCAAAAGGCACGGAATAATGATTATGAAATATAGAAAAAAAATACTTAGTTAGAAAATAATTATATCAGAGCTGTTGGAATTGTGAACTTAGCTACAGAGTACTGGCATAAAGTTCAGACCAAAAAATAAAAATATAGGGAGACAAAATTATAAAGTTGGCAAGAGAGATGGTATTATTTGTAAAAGGCAGAAAACGACGTCGTTGGTACCGTAGATACAAGGGTTGGCGATGTGGTTGACCCCGGAAGGACGCGCCATGTTTGACCTTTTGAACTTGATCAACTCTAAAACCGCAGCTCGAAACTCTTTTTCTTCCCTGAAACCGAGTTGACAAATCCGCGAATTAATTTTCCGCTCCTACAGAACGAAAGGTTTTTCGGTCGGGTTTGGGAGAGAGGAGGAGGAGGAAGAGCAACGGAAACAGGTGGCCGCGTTTCTTATAAGTGAAACCTCGAGAGGGGAAAGAAAGGAATCTTGTGAGGCAAAACCAATAGGGAGATAGAGAGATTCTTGGCTTGAGGAGAGAGAGATAGATGGAATAGAAACAAAGGGAGGAAAAGGTCTTTTGGAGAGGAAGAGTGTGAAGTGTACGTACATTGCTGGGGTTGGGAGAGAATAAAAGTGACGGTGGAGAGTTGGTTTCTTTGGAATCTTCTTAAAGATGAAGAGATGAGTCGTCTCCCTCCTTCCACTTCTTATAGTTTTTTCGAATAAGAATACCACAATTATTAATACAAGATTGGTGCGTTAGTTTATGAGTTTCCGAATCAATAACATATTAATATAAAGTTGTGAGTTGCATATCAATATTTTTTTTAATATTGTATTAGAGCGAGTTAATGTAGTATTGTTGTTGTGTTTGCACGTTGGTAAAAATTTTAAAATTATTATTCATCTTTTGTACATCTATAATTTTTTGTATATGTTGATATTGTTTTAAATTTAGAGTCGATTAACTTTAAATTCTATGAAAGTTTACTCTTTATTAAGAAGGTTAGTATTTGATAGAATCTAAATATATTATTACTTAGCTGTCTACTGTTTATGAGGAGATTTAATTAAAAGTGTATTTGATGAAAAATAAACGGCGTAAGTTTTAGTGAAGCATAGCTATCCTGAATGAGTAAAAAGCTCTACCACAAAATTATGTAACATGAAAGTCACTAATCAAACTAAGGAAATTAGCAACTTTTTCTTAAAAATACATTTCCGGAGGAGTTAAATGTTCGTCGTTTCAACCATCTCCAATGATACGCTGATATGCCCTTCAAAAAAAATGATGCTCTCTCATATAAGCACTTTAGTATTCCACCGAAAAAAATTTTAATCACTATAGTTTTAATGGTGAAATGTTTTTACATCTTTTGGTGGAACAATATCTCTAACATGAAAGTGAAGATTAACTAAATAGAAGACGTAGCTTTTTATAGGATTCTTGATTGAATGTATGAATGTTCAGAAAGGTGAGTTTGAAGTAGCGATTTTTACAAAGGCGCGATCTCGATGGACTTTTTTTGGGAGGAGGAGGATAACTCTATAATTTTCCATCACATCAATAATGTAATTCGAGTTATTTTCTTTTTGTAATTACCCTTATAAGTAATTTTACAACTTAACAGCAACAGCTAATGCTAATTTCCATCACATTAATAATGTAATGCGAATTGTTTTTTTTTTATTTTAGCCTTTATGTGAGATTTTCCACTAATTTGTCTTTTGGAGAATGTTTTGATAACCGTTTTAGTCAATGTTTATCGCTACTTTGCTTTGACATACATTATTCTTAATTCTCCATGTACTCTGTCTGGTAAATTCTTTGTAAAATACAACTTTTACTTATAAAAAGATATCACTAACTTACAAATTTTCAACCAACTTACGGTCACTAATCTAACTATTTTATTATATTTCAAAAATCTTACTTAATTCAAATTTATATTAATTACTTAGATGCTCACACCTTAGAGAGGTATTCTTTTTTCAATTTAAATTTTAATCTAGTTTCTTATTATCAAGCTAAAAGCAATATTTATCCCACATTTTTTTTCATTTACAGAAACTCAACAAGAAAGTTTAGACACAAAGCTTTTCTCTTTTCCCATATTTCCCAGATTTTTTTTTCTTTCGAATAAATTTTTTATTAAACTTTTTATATATATACAAGACCGACAAAATCTAGAAATAATAATTATAATTTTATAAAAAAAAGTCGGAAGGACCTTGCTAATAGCCTAACAGCAGGTCGTCGATATGATCGATAAATTTCTTCAGGGAAGTCTGGAATATTTAAATTTAAATTGCGTCACCAATTTTAATTTTTCTATCAAAAGGCGATAAATAATATTTGTTCACATAAATTAGACAATATTACACTCATACCCCCCGCCCGCTCCCAATTGCTAGGGTTTAGCCCCTCCTCCCCGCTCTAATCCCCAGTCCAAAGAGGCGAGCGAGGCGATAATCGGAGAGAGAAGATCGGCGGGGGAGATGGCGACGCAAGGAGGAGGATCGGACGGGATCGTGGAGCCGGAGTTGCTCGACGACATCATCCGGCGGCTGACGGAGGTCCGGTCGGCGCGGCCGGGAAAGCAAGTGCAACTGTCCGAGGCGGAGATCAAGAAGCTCTGTGTCGCCTCCCGCGAAATCTTCTCCCAACAGCCCAACCTCCTCGAGCTCAAACCCCCAATCAAAATATGTGGTCCGTACTAAAAGCTCTGTTTGTTTCTCAATCTTTTCCATCTATTTTTTCGCTCTTTCTTTCTTTTCTCTAAGGCTCTGTTTGTTTGAACCCGAAAATGTTTCTCAACGATTCGAAAAGCTGCTCGCTAGGCTAAACCCTGCATTGACGTTGTCTGTATCGCTAAATTTGATGCTGTAGTGTCGAATGGCAAAATCTATGAGTACAACGAGGGAGACTAACATTCGAATACACGTAAAAACATGTGTGAAATGGCATATACAAAAATGTATTCAAATGAAATTGAAGCACTGGGCGGGTTAATGTAGCATTAACGCCAATAATTAATAGCGGAAAAAATATGTTAACTCTTCCTAATCATAAGTAAAACAGTAGACAATAAGAGTAATCGGTTGTATGAATATTGTGTAACGGGATAAAATAGGTGAGTAGACGTTTTTAATGTGTCAAATGAGAAATCTTTATTTTTTAAGGTACAATATTGTACCTAGTTACACGAGGGATTGACACTTTGTCCCTGTACCTGTCTAATCATTTGTTTGATGCAAATCTTTTCAGCTTTATTTTCTGCAAACCTTGCCCCTGTACCTGTCTAATCATTTGTTTGATGCAAATCCCTATTGTTTTCTATTATAAAGTTTGAAACTTTTACTGTTTAAATTGCTGTGGAGATTGGTTAGGTGGTGATCTATTTTTATATTGTATGAATGGTGGATGATTTGTGGCTTGTGTTTTCAGGTGACATTCATGGGCAATACAGTGATTTACTTAGGCTTTTGGAGTACGGAGGCTTTCCGCCGGAAGCAAATTATTTATTCCTTGGTGATTATGTTGATCGTGGCAAGCAGAGCTTGGAGACTATTTGCCTTTTGCTCGCTTACAAGATAAAATATCCGGAGAACTTCTTTCTCCTTAGAGGAAACCATGAATGTGCCTCCATAAACCGGATATATGGGTTTTATGACGAATGCAAGCGGCGGTTTAATGTAAGGTTGTGGAAGTCCTTTACTGAATGTTTCAATTTCCTCCCTGTTGCTGCTCTTATAGACGACAAGATATTGTGCATGCATGGTGGTCTTTCCCCTGATCTCACTCACTTGGACCAAATTAGAAATTTGCCTCGGCCAACTGCCATTCCCGATACTGGCTTGCTCTGTGATTTGCTATGGTCAGATCCTGGAAAAGATGTTAAGGGATGGGGGATGAATGATAGAGGAGTTTCTTACACTTTTGGTCCTGACAAGGTGTTAGAGTTCTTGGCGAAGCATGATTTGGACCTTGTCTGTCGTGCACATCAGGTTAATAAGCTTTAGATGTTGTTGCTTTTTTATAGCTGGTTTTCTTGTGTTCTCTTTCTGGAATCAACAATCGTTTCTGTGGTCTAGGTTGTGGAAGATGGGTATGAGTTCTTTGCTAACAGGAAACTTGTCACTATCTTCTCGGCGCCTAACTATTGTGGAGAATTCGATAATGCTGGTGCAATGATGGGTGTCGACGAGGACCTGATATGCTCATTTCAAATTTTGAAACCCGCGGAGAAGAAAACCAAGTTCAACTTCTCAAACAAAATGTGATAACACGTGATGGTGTGGACTCCCAGGAAAAAAAAGACAGGACGGTGTGTGATCTATCTCCAACTTCCCATCATTTTTTAAAAGTGAAGCTCAGATTTCCTGCTATCATTGCAGTAGATAATTTCTTTTTTGCTTATTATTTGGCATATTATCACTGGGGGTTTGTTTTTGGTTGGTCTCGAGCTGGTATTGGTGGTTTTTGTTACTCTTTCAATTTGGTTTCCATAAACTCCCATTGGTAGGAAAATTTTGAAGGAAACAAACTGAGCCATGAGAGGGCGTTATTGCTAAATCCTTGTCATGTTTGAAAGAGAGATCGGTAAAGAAACCTTTTTGTTTTATCTATTTTCTTCTAGTATTGTTCAGTAGAATTTGTTACACATCCAAGGTTTGAACCGGTCATTTCAAGCCATATCACACCCCTCCCTTATATCCAGGCTTCATTGGTCATTTTTTTTGTCCTGTATGCATCATTGCATATACATAATAACAACAATGCAAAATCAAATATTTCAAAAACTTGTATAATATGCAGTTTTTCTGTTGATATACACTTGATTCATGAAATTTGATCCCTAAAGGTCAACTCCATTCAGTAAATATTAATGAGAGAAGATATCATAGTAGGGGTATGTATAGCCTTGTCTACATTCAAAGATTTTAAACTTATATCTTGTTGGTAGAAAGAATTATATGCATATCCAAACTTGATATTAATTGAATACCCAACACCATATGTATACACATAGCCTGCGCAACTTGGCCCCAAGAAACAAGTGTTCTGGGAGACTGTTAATTTCGGTGCTGTTAAAAATGGAGAGATCCCGGTGACGAGAAATTTAGTAGTCTGAAACCTGCACATGAACAAGTGGCGGGAACGAGATGCTCCCCTTTTTCACTAAGATTACTGATTATGTTGGTGAAAAAGGGTTCGAGGAACCCATCCCCCGACTTCGTTTCATTTTGTGTACCACAGGTGGATTATTAGGCGAAAATCTGAGGGATCTTCATATCCTCTTCCTTCTTTTTCGTTTTTAATTTGCTACTGGTTTATTTATTTATTCCCTGCCACTCTACCCAGATGCTAACTGTGTCAAGCTTAAAGGATCCATTGGATTCCTTTGTACGGTTGAGGAAAAAAAAAGGACGAAATAAACAATGTATTAGCAAGTTGTAAGAAGAACATTGTTGGTGCTGATTTCGTGATACACATTGACATTAGATTGTAGACATTAGTTTGATCTTTTTTTAAGGAATATTTGTTCTTATAGAAGCAGAAAATGATGGATGCAACTGTTATAAGAATGTTTTTAGGACAATGCTCTTTTCTTGCACACAGATTAGCTGGATTCAAAGGATCTTAGGTGGAGGTGACTCTTGAGATGGTAGCTCTGTCTGTGTTCCTAATCCATTCCCGGGCATGATGAAGGCATACCGTTACACGTATGAAGGGCTCGCGTGGTTGGTGCTGCAAGACTCCGAAAGATGTGTTCTTCCCTTCACTCGGATGTTAGTTTTTTTCTGGCAGTTTCTCTGTACAGGTACCTGGTTGGGTTATTCAAATGTGTGATTTTAGATTACCATTGACCTCTTGAAGGATTTCAAGATTCTTGGGAGCGGATTACATTTTTCTTACGCCTACACGATGTCGTTTTCGGGTAATTTTCGGGATGTTATCTATATTTTGGTTACCAGAATCCGTATCCATTGCCTAATTTAAGTACGTGAAGTGTACTAGTGCAGTTAGTATGTCTCCAACCTCTTTTTTTTTTAGCTTGTTGGCGTTTTGCTCTCGTCCAAATTTAACACTTGGAGAAGATTAACTACTATTGAGTTAGTGTCTAACTTTTTTTCTGATATCAAGTTAGTGTCCGAATAACATGGGTTAACAATGTTATTAAAATTGTGAATTTAGAAAATCTGAAAGAAAAAAAAAGGAATTGCATGATTATTGGTATAAAAAAGTTGTAAACCTATGCGTTTTTTTTCATAAAAGTTGCATTTGGAAGTTCCAGTGACAACCAAGATAAACAAATTTTGGAGTATCTTCTAAAAAAAATTGTCAAACTAAAAAATTGTCTCTTGTAAAAGTATACAATGAAAATGTTGACTGAGGTGTGGTACAATAATTGTAATTTGTTTACTCCTAGTTGACTGAAACCTTAATATTTGGCAAAATAACATGACAAATGATTTTTTTTTTTTGGTGAATATCATGAGTACGGAGTTAAGCGTTAAATTATTATGATTGAAAAATGTATTGCATATGTTACTCGTATAAAATAATAATTAATTTAATCAATAACATATATGATATTATTTGGTTATAGTATATAATAAAGAATGGAATTAATTTGTAGCATATAATATGAATATCATAATACAAACTATGTCAATGCATATTCTGATGTCAATTTATGGCTCTTTTACATTAAAAAAAACTACCATAATATTACTGACAAACACAAATTAAACAACTAGTTATGAATGCTTGATAGGTAGAATATATTTTCTTTCCAAAAGATCAACTGTTTAAATCTCATTTTTTAAGAAAATGAAAAAAACGTCTCAAAATTTAGGATCAATAATCAGTTGACTTTTAAAGCTAAAAGAAAATAATATGGATAATTAGCAATTATTGTTTAAAAATTACAATAGCTAGAAACGATAAGACGAATGAAATAATATAAAAATGGTTTGTTGTACAATCAGCAGCTAGTGGTAGCAAAAAAAAAAAAATTCATTTCAGAACCTTTTCAAATAGCGAATTTATCAGCAGCAACAAACTAAATTCGATAGGTGAAACTTATCCATGAAAACTGACAAAATATTATTTATAAATATCTAGAACTCCATAATTAATTTATAAAGTAGGCGCCACTTAATTTCAAAAGTTATAACGACTCTCTTTCCTCTCTTCCAAACCCACCACCCTAAAGGCTAAAAGCCTAAAACCCCCTTTTTTTTCTATCTTTCTTTATTATTTTGAATTAAAAAAAAAGGAAACAATTCGGAGATTAGGAGGAGAAGCAATGAACTTGGCGGCGGATCCATCAATGTCGCTACTGGCGGCCAGTGGCGGCGACACCGTGAAGCTGTTCGATGTGGCGGCGGGGGGCTCCCCGGGAGAAGACCCCTGCGTGCTCAGCTACTCCCCTTCTCCCGGCTCTCTGGTCAACTCGGTCAAATGGAACCACACTAGTGAGTCGACTCTCTTTTTTATTATTTTTGATATATTTCTGCTAGGGCGTTAGGGTTTGTTGACCGGAGGGGAGTGGAACTGCAGATATGGTGGTGGCGAGTGCGGGGGAGGACAAGAGGATCTCGCTGTGGAGGAAGAATGGGGAGAGCATGGGGACCATTCCGATCCTTGGGACGGATACCGGAGGAGATTACATTGAGGTAACTTCCTGACCGAATTATCCATTCGAACTATGAGACGACTAATTGTAGTTGGCAACTGCATTTTGGCGGGATGAACGAGAGAATGTTAGGAGATTTCGACCCTATTTCAAGTCATCTGTGTCCATGTTGTCTATAGCGCGCGCTACTGCAGCATAGCCCGACACTGTTATGCCATCACGCTGTAGCCGTGGAATAGCGGTTGCCATGGTTATTGGGAAAAAATTTCAAACCCTCTTATTTCGTAGATATAAGTGATTTTTTTATTTTGTGTATTTTTTTAGAGTTTTTAATTGTTGTAATAGCAGTTATCCCACTATATAGCATTTTAGGGTGTCGTTGCTATGCGATGGTATCTGAGATCTGTGTACTGTGAGAATTTAGGGTACTTTTAGTGGCTTCTGTTTGTGTGCTGTGCTAAGTCGAGGTTGAGTGTCTCCTTGTTCTCTTTGCACAAGTATAGATATGGAAACTTTTTTTCATTTGATCGGGAACTTTGTCTCTTAAGATTATTTAGCATCCTCTGCATGTTCGGCAGTACTTTGATTGTCCCCGTTGGTTTTATTTGGCTTATTGGGATGCAGGAATCCATACTGGCTATCAATTTTAGTAACAAGGGATCGAGATATATATGCTCTGGCGGTAGTGGTCAAGTCGTGAGAATCTGGGACTTGCAAAGGAAACGTTGTATCAAGTGGTTGAAGGGTCATACCAGCACGATTACAGGGGCTATGTATAACTGTAAGGACGAATATTTGGCTTCTGTCAGTGTAAGTGGGGACCTCATTCTTCACAATTTGGTCTCCGGTGCAAGAGCCGCTGAACTGAAAGACCCCAATCAGCAGGTTGTTTAGCTTTCCTGCTATCACAGCAGCATTTTTTTGTGGATTTGGGGTGTCCCTTCTAAGCTAATTGTTTGTTTGTGGATCTTAAGACCAGGTACTTAGGCTGCTTGACTATTCACGGATGAGCCGACACCTTTTGGTGACTTCTGGTGATGACGGCTCTATACACTTGTGGGATACCACAGGTCGAACTCCCAAGGTATCCGTTAGATGCTTGTTGCTGAGGTTCAACAAACAAACATTTACCCTTGCAGCCAACTTGGTTTCTGTTTTCTAGTTTTCTTGCCGGCTCCCATTTCAAGGTTTTGATTGGTGCTTTAAAACTGAACATTTTGTAGGTTTCTTGGTCAAAGCAGCATTCTGCACCAACAGCCGGCATTAGCTTTTCGCCTTCAAGTGACAAGGTTCCATGGGCATTACTTCTAGCTGAAATCTTTCTGCCTTTTTTCAGAAGGATTCATCTTCTCCTTTTGTTTTCCTGTACAATTCAGGTGGCCTTACTTTTTGGTTGTAAGTTCGGCTAAATCTGTTACAATCTTCTTGTTCCAGACAGTGGCAAGTGTTGGACTGGACAAGAAGTTATATACGTACGATACGGGGTTCAGAAAGCCCTCATCCTGCATATCTTATTTGGCACCATTTTCCTCCGTGGCATATAGAGACGACGGTGTGGTTCTGGCATGTGGAACTGGTGTTGGTCGTGTAGTTTTCTACGATGTTCGAGGAAAGCCAGAGCCTGTAACTGAACTTCGTGCCTACAGCAGTTCAGAGGTTTGCTCAGTTAACTCCTTTGTTTTCAGTGGAAGTTTTCTCTGGATGAAGGAACTTATATTAGTGTAATGTATGTTTATGTCTTCACAGAGATTTCTGAACGTTTTTCTTTTAAGCTATGATAACCACTGTGGAATATCTTTCCCTTCCGAGGCTGTTATTATCGCTTCTTTCTTTCCTCTTAACTCTATGCTGAGCAAGCCAGTAGAGGCTAAGTTAAAATCTTAAATTATTTGATTTAAGGAATATTTGAGATGGTTGATGCCTAGTTCACTCTATTTCTAATTTCTCTTTATTTCTGTAGGAATTTGATACTTTTGCTTACGTCACATTTTTGCATCGATTTTCTGTAATAGTCTACAAAGCCGATCTAGCTTACCTTTCAAAATCATTTCTCAGGCTGTTACAAGCTTATGTTGGCAAAGATCGAAACCAACTGCCGTGAATGAAAACTGCAGTGCTGAGATGGCTCTTCTGGGAGGTTCTGCGGATGATTCTACAGTTATGCCTGATCCTCTTCCTTCTATTGCTTCATCAGGCCTTTCCTTGTCTACAGCTATATCTGGTTCTAGAAATTTCGGCCGCTTAGGTTCCAATACAGATGTGCCGTCCCTTCCAGCAACCATGGATGAAACTTTTCCCATCCTAACTAATTTGTCTACTGCGGAGGACACACCACTTCGAACCCATCTCCGACCAGGTGGATCATTGCCAAGATTAAATCCTTGCCGACCTGGTTACAATCTTCAGGATGGTATGGACGTGTTCTCCCCAGTTGTTGAAGTTCAACCTATGACACCATCCCTTGACAAATTATGTGATGGCCGTGATGGTTTGAAGAGAGAAGATCTATCGATTGATAAGAAGCCTTCCTCCTTATTCACGTCCACCAGGCGATTCCCTTTTTCCCTGGACAGTTCCAATGATCATCCAATATCCGACTGGAAATCAAGTTCGACCTCTAGGCAGGTCTGTCATCTTTTTAATTTTTCATTATGTGAAATTGTGAAGCTGCTGATGCTGTCAAAAGAACAAACGCGCATATTCTATGGCCTTAGCTTGCGAATTCGTAATATATTGCTAAAAATTTGTGAAATGTGTTATTATTCTTCTCTTTCAATATAATTTCTCAAAATTGATATGTTTCTCCATTTATTTAATTAGTGATCCAAGAGGTATTGACCAATGAGAAAATTTACGATTATGGGTTTTCATAGTGCACAATCTTACTGGTGAAAATTGTTCTCATATTACCGATAGGTGTTTTATGGCAACGTGTGACTCTATCTTTATGATCAGTTAATTCAGAAAACAAGGATCTTCCATTGCGGATCTCATATATTTGTACCCTTCTTCTAGGATGATAATAGGACATCACTGGGAGGTACATCTCCCACTCCTTCTGCCGAAGTTGAAGACTCTGTAACTCCACCAGAAGCATGGGGAGGTGAGAGATTATCTGATAGATATGCGAACCTACGCCAGTCCCCAAATGGACCACAACTTTATGGGATGCTGACCTCGGCAACTCTAACATCAATGTCAATGTTATCTAATTTACAAGAACAGCCGGCTTCCTCTAGTCAAACAAATCTAAGTGCACAGTTGATTTCTAGTCTGCGAAACAAGGAGGGATTTCTTAATCTGGAGAACCCGGTGGATTTATCAGAACAGACTTCCTCGAGTTCCATGTCTTCATCCCTTGCAACAAGAGTCTTCACAGCAATTACAAACTCCGAGGCACCAGGATCTCTAACCGTACCTCGTAGGTCGTATGCTGAGAGAATAGGTGCCGCTTCTGCCTTCAGTGATGGGGCATTAGTCTCTGTTGGTTCTCCAAAAATAAAGAAGTCTGGAGCTGAAACCAGACAGGAAACTGGTAGCAGCTTGTTATCAAGATCCGAATTGTCAAATGTGCGGGAACCAGTCCTTCCAGCAATAAACGTATGTCTATTGATGCTTGTTTGTGCCTCTTCACATCTCTGCCAGTTGATATGATTGCTTCTGAAGAACAGATTCTTGTCTTGGTTAATGCGACGAGATCGCTAATGCATTTGTGTCGTGTTGACAGGGGGGAACATCGCTAATGCATAAAGCCCTTCTGTCTGAGCCACAAGGAAGTTCCTTCACACTCCAACTTTTTCAACGAACGCTCGAGGAAAAACTCGACTCCCTCCATAAATCTGTACACGGAGATATGAGGAACCTTCATAGTGAAATTTGGAGGCAGTTTCACTTGCAGGAGGTAAGCCTTTGGTGTTGATACTCAAAAGTTCTCTTCTGTTGTCGGTGAATGAAACTTGAAGCCGTATTGAACATTTGGCAGATGGAATTCTCTGCTGCGATGAGGTCAATCCTTGAAAACCAGGCAGAGATGATGCAAGAAATAAAGTCTCTTCGTAAGGAAAACCAAGAGCTTCGCCAGTTACTGTGAGTATTACTGGTTAATGCTCTTTTAGAATGCTACATTCTCCCTCCAAGGCTCGTAGAAACCGTGTTGTTTGTTGTTAATTTAGTTCTACGCAGATTGGTTTCCACTCTGATGATGGTTAATGACTTATATAAGATCGATAGATATTTTATCAGAGCAGGTTAATAGCCTATTACTTTTAAGATTTTGGGTCAAATGTGATTTTTTTATTGTTATTATGATATCAAAGTGGATTGATTGGTTGAATTTTTTTTTTTTACAGATATTAACTTGTCTTGGACTAATTATCTTCGGGATCCAAAGGCTCAGCCTCTGGATCGAATCATTCAAGGGAAGCCTTTTCTGCCCTTGAATTGTTTTATATATTATTTTGTGCGCTTTTTCTGCTCCAAAAACGTAATTATCGAGATTTCTGCAAGGGTGTCTAACTAACAGTGATAGGTGATGGACGCAAAATCCGCCAAAATATCAGCAAGGATTCACCACCCTTGTTATTTGTTTCATTAATTAGTACTCGTAAGCACATCTCTTACGAAAATGCATTAATAAAAAGACAGATATGAACCAAGTCAACAACATAGGACAAACTTTATTCCCAGTATACATACCTAGATACTGAATTCTAATGCTTCAAAAGAAGAAAAGCGTAGAATCATGAATCGCATTACCAGTCCAACTTGAGACAAATAATTTCATGAGCATTAAAGAATTGATCATAATAGGGATCGCCCTAGAGCAACGCCAACACTTGAAGCGATCGCCAACGCAACAGTTTGTTGCTTTGAGCTCCTCGAGAAAGAACTACAAACAAATCGAGCGACTAATTAGACCACATTACATTCTCCAAAAAGAAGAAAGACCTCATTCTAAAATATTAAAAAAATATCACAAGTAGCAAGGGGATTGAATTTAAATTTTAAAAAATTATTAGTTTTAATGCCATCAATACAATAATTCCAAATTCCACGTTGCAGTACTTAATTCCACATGAGCTCCTCGAGATTAGAGCATTCGGAAATGATGTAATGGAGCTGTTTTTCTCCCTGACTTTTACACGTGACGACAGATCAAGTCGTTTTAAGACAAATCAAAGATACTGGAATGCCATACAACAACAATCCATACGGAATCTTAATGTTCAATTCCAATCTCTTCAAAGACTTAGCTTCGAAAGCACTCGTTGCCCGTTGGGAAGTTGAGACCATCTTTTCCGAGCTCCACTATATATTGCCACCTTCGTCCACCTATTGACTATATGATCCTTATCTTTCTCGGAGTTGCTAATTAGCCGAAGCTCGGTACCTTGTTTTCATGCAAACTTTTCGTGAAGCTAAGTCTATAATCGAGTCGGGTAATTTTGATAGCCTGTCCCTATCATCATAAAGATTGATCAAGGGTAGACAAGAGAAGAGGGCTGTCTTATACATTTATAAATAACTACTCCCCACGGCCATTACCCTTTTTCCAATAAAGCCCTAGCTATTTTTCCCAACCACAAATCTACTTAAATAAGTCTACTGCCTGTTTTAAGGCACGGACCCACAGCGCCTTCGGCCCAAACAAAGAAGAAGATATCCGACAATCCAGTGCAACAACATTTGGAAGGTGAAATAAGGACAACCTAGGTGGCCGCTGAATGTGAATAATCAAGTTGCGAACATTTGTTTGACAAATGAGAACTTCCAGACGATGTTCATTTCATTGCCTTCTAAAACATCAACACTATAGCAACCACATCTTTCTCAAACATGAAACCACTACAAGAACAGCCAACACATAGTGCATTGGTATCTATCTCCGATTCGCGCAACCGTTGCACTAAGAAAAACACAATTATTCTTGAAAAGACTTGGATTTGGCAACTGGCACTGGTGCAGAAGATGATACCAGGAGCCACAGGTGAGCGCTTTCCTTCTCGAATGGGTATATGGTATTGACCAAGGTTTGTCCTTGCAGGGGATTTGGTCAAAATCTTCACCGGTTCGTGTCGCTGTCCCTACCCCACCTTTGCTATAAGTCACTTCTTGATCAATCGCAGCACATCTCCAACTAGATGCAATGAGCCAGTAACAAGAACCTAATAAGAAATGACAAGAGCTTAGCTGGAACCATTTGGGAAGCCGTGATGCCGATCATTTAGCTAAGAGTATGCCTGGTAATTTGGGAACACTGTTCTTTACCTGAAGCCGAAGGTCCCGGTTCTGTTGTGCTTTGTCTCGGAGCCATTTAATGGCCAATGGAAGAGATGGGAAGACTATACTGTTTTCACAAGTCCACATACTCATTCCATCACTATCTTTGATTACTTGGCAAGGAGCATCGATACTCTTGGTTTCACCTTCTGTCAAAGAAGTTACACCACTTGATTCGAAGTATTCAACAATGCAGCTTGAGCGAGACTGTTATGTCCCACCCTGTATCCCATTGGTACCTAGCTTCAATGTTTTCTGTACTTGAATGGGCATGAGCTCATTCTAGAATGATCTGGCTTGATAGGGTATAAATAGGGTGGTAAGATAATCCCTTAATTTCTCAGTTCCTCGGTTCAAAAATCAGTTTTGCATGTCCAAATCAACTATGTGAATTGATGTAAATGATTATGATCTACACCTATATTCTCTAGCAAACTCTGTCAACATCCAACCGTTTCAATCTCTCCTAGCTACTTCTTGTAGGAAGAAGAGGATCGTTATAGTGCCATCATCATTCACAAGGAAGCTATTGATTCTAAATGCAATAAGGTGTGAAAGGAAATCAAAATTATCAAATCATCATACATAAATGTGAACTTGTGTAGCAGAAATGGTCAAGTTTAGTGCAAGTTGTACCTTTGGAGCCCTGAACCAGATTCTCCCATATTTTCTGAGTAGAGAACTGCCATGACAGATCCACTTCAGGATCATTCGTTGTTGTAGTAGCAGATCCAACCTTGTAATATACAGATATATTCGGTGCAAAGAGTGCTCTGTTGAAGTGGACACCTGAAAACAACAATCCAGTTGGTAAGTCTATAAGATGAATACCTAAAATAGAAGGTAAGGTAATAAGTTACTCTTGTCAGAACATGCAGCTGTAATCACACAAACCTAACACGAATTAGCTAAAAATGCATTTCAATGCCTAACAAAAACACAAATAGAAGGCCAAAATAATACCTAATTGTTCATCAAGAGCACTTACCATCGCTTGCACATGTATTCACAAGACGTGGAAAAAGTTCCCGAGGATCTCGCACGCTCATACAATTGAACAACAATATCTGCAAAGCATTAGAAGAAATCAGATCGTACTATCCGCTTCATTGAGTTCAAATCTCTGTGAAGGTTAAGAAACCAAGACCTGGTTTCATAGAATGCACGAGTACATGGAAAGCAGGGGATGAAACTTTTTCGAATTAACATTGACACAAGAGTCCAATATAGACTGCTGTGGATCTAGGTTTTAGTTTAGAATAATTGGAATACAGCAGAATGTTCATGCTTACACTGTGAATCAGCTAATCTGATCATGCATCAGACTTGAATCGAGGATAAAAGAACAAGCCAATAGTAATAAATGCCATTGCACTCTTAGAAATCCCAAAATCGTCAATTAAAGTATCTGATTTCAGCTTTCATAAATCAAGAGGACATTGTTTTGGGGCTATGGGAAAACGAATTTGTTAGTCATGTTAGGTAAAATGGCACTTAACCAGCCAATGCAGAAGTAGTCTTTAGCTGTTGCAACTACCAAGTAAACGCCATTATGCTCATAGAATTCCCAAATTCTTAAATTAAGCTATCTAATTTCAGCTTTCAAATCAGGTTATCAAAAGCAATGCAATTGAACAACTTGGATTATCAGGATTTGATTCTCTTATTTACCCGCATCAGATTCTGTCTTGGGCTATTGTCACGGTGGCTCTGAACCAGTCGTCCTTCAGACACAAGATCACCCTTCAGTGAATTATTATAATCACCATTCTGACAGGCTCCCTTAACGGCTGCGGAAAACCATCTTGCACAAACATCCATACTTTCAGGCGTATGGGCTCCATCCAAATAAAAGACAAGATTTCCATGGCATTCAGATTCAGAAAATTGATCATGGACAGTCTGGGCACGCCCTTGCATACTGGCCATTGTCAGACCCCTTACAAATTCCTGGGGAAGTAAGATCTGTATTCGACATAAGATTGACGCCAAGACTCATATATACAAAGTCCAGACAAGATTTACCTGATCCAAATACTTACAGTGTCTCCTAAATTAATAGCATCGTGGTGGCCAGTCCTTTGGAGCCAAAGGAAAGAAAGTGCGATGGCAAGACCAGCATTCACATACTGGTGAGCCCCTTCAAGTCCCAACTTTTGGCCATTCAATAATTTGGCATCTAATGGTGGCGCTACTTGAAGATCTACCTGAAAGCAAATATCATAACTAAATTGGAAGAGGCAGGAGGAACCTAATCTCTTGCTTATACTAACTAGCTTGTAATTGCTTGCAAAAGCTTGAGAATTTCTGAAGAAGCAAAAGACTTAGTTCCTATAAAAAGACAGCTTACATTTAACTTTGCAGCCTTCTGATCAAGCACACACATTGCTTCCTCAGGTTGAGCAACTGTAAAGGCGGGAACACCTTCCTGGAAATGGAATAATGGAAGCAAACATATGAGGCAAAATAAAGAAAACTTTCGACAGTTACTTGTTCTTTAAAGAGATGTAGCATTGAAAAGCACCTTAAAGATACCAGCCTTTTCACCAGCAATTTGTCCAAGAGTGTTCCCTGATAAAAAAAAAAAATCTAATGAAGGTAAGGAATCTACCAATAGGAAAAGATAAAACATCATATAAAAGAATAGGAAGAAGATTGCCACTCATTCCTTTTGTTTCTTTTCCTGAGCACAAATGCATGTGTCGAAGTGCCAATAGACCAAGACAAGAAGGTTTTTTGAAAACATTCAACAAGTGCCAACATTGAGGGCCATTTGACCAAATCGAGAATCATAAAGAAGAATTTCTGCAGGTTGCCAAATGACAACAAATCCCAAGGGGATATCATTCACAAATCAAATGAGCAGCTATCACTTGCATGGCAATCAACTAGTCGTAGAAAATAAAAAAAACTAACCAAGGATCTCCATATGGTCATACCCAAGGGAGGCTATGCCGCAGACAACAGGTGCCTGGACCTGAAAAATGAAGAATGCTAGTTGTTTTGGTAGCTTGCCAGAATTGCAACATGAACGGGCTCTAAGCGTATGGTGGTCATTAACATGTTTAACAAATTATTCACACCACATTAGTTGCGTCAAATGTTCCGCCCAGTCCAACCTCCAAAATAGCAACATCAACCTGCACGGAATAAGAACTAATATTCAACATGACTCACAAATTATGGAAATGGTTGCTTTACACATCAAAATACAATGAATACAAAAAAAAAATTATGCGTCAAACCTGCTCATCTGCAAATATCTTGAACGCCAGCAAGGCAATAAAACGAAAGAAAGTTGGCATCGGTACATCTTCAGTAACGTTTTCCTGGTATCATCAGAATAACTTTAGTCCCAACTAGAAAGCTCTCCGGAATCAAAAGAAAATCTAAACATATTTTCAGGAAAAGCAAGAAAAAAGGTTGATCCCGTGAAGTCGTCTGTAATGTACCACAGCCAACACAGAATTAAGAAAACAGACGAGACAACGTTACCTTTAATTTACGATAACACCACCAGAAGTAGGCCAAAAATTTCTCCTCGCATATGTCTTCTCTGAGCCATAAAGCACAACAATAATCAGAACAACCAAGTTTACAGCCAATAATAGCAGAAGTAATGTTCAAGTGATCATCCAATCAAATCAAAAACACACACTAACCCGTCCAAGCGAAACCTTTCTCGGACATCAATGAGGTGGGGAGAAGTGAAGAGTCCAGTGCGAAACCCGCAATTCCGAAGTATAGATTCAGTAAATGTGCATGTTGATCCCTATACTCAAATAAATAACCGCCATTAACTAGAAGAGCCAAACACATCCTACCAAAATCGCAACTCCGCGTCTCCACATCGATTAGCGATGTGTTTTGGAATCAAAATACTTAAAAATTAATTATAATTGAATAACGAAATGCACCTTTCCTTTAGTCCCTGCCACGTGGATGATCTTCATCTTCTCCACCGCCTCGTCCAGTTCCAGAATCTGCGAATCCAACAAAAAAAAAACCAATACCTAGCTTCAGTCATTTAATCATTGACGCTTCTACTCGACTCGAATTTAGATTAATCGGATACGATATCTTATAATAAACAAGTTGTTTACCTTGAGGTAATCGAAAAGCAAATCGAAACGGTCGCCCTTGTTGCTCTTATCACCGCGGCTGCGTTTCGTGATGAGCGACGACAGGGCGTCCATGGCCTCCTCGTACGGCGTCGTCTCCTCCCGTTGCGCCATGTTGTTTTTTTTCGCGTGGTTGTTACTCTGTCGATTTTTTCTGTTTTCTTGGTAGGTTAGGCGGCGGATGATAGAGACCTAACCATGGTTACTAAAAATTTGGAATTTCATATTTGATAGTTATAATAATTCAATGGGGTTAGCTCAATGGTTGTCACAAAATAATCCTAATTTTTTAGGATAAAAATTGAATGAAATAATTTGTTCAATTATGTTGAAATATTTTTTTTAATTGTAATAAAATAGTTTCTCAAGATTATTAAAATAATATGTCCAATTATGATAAAATATGTTGATCTACTGTTACCTAATTTAATGAAAAGTAATTATTAAAAAATTAGTTTTCGCGTTTTACAAATTCGACAAATTCAAATTAAACTTAACAAGGGAGTCCAATTATGAATCTAAGTGATATCCCAATTTGTAAGCTACACCCAAAACCTAGTAATGTCATTGGCAGAATCACTGAGTTTTTTGTGGTGTCCGAAATATAATCAAAGACCAAAAATGTAGGAGATCGAAGACCATCTCCTGTTGATGCTTGAGTTTTCCGGTTAAGAGATTACCAAAATAATTAATTTTACAAGGAGATTATTCTGATCTTATAAGATTTTTATATTACGGCCGAAATTTTAAGTTAACAATTATATTAAATTTTTTAAATAGATAAAAAAAAAATCTTCTATTTGAACGGTACTCTAAATCCGTAAGTCTTTCCAAATTAGTCAAACCCAAATTAGACGAGAAACACCTTAAAAACATTAGCGGAAATTATAGAGAAAGGTACTCGGATAAAGATTAATATCTTTATTTTTTGACTCAAACTTAGATTACATTAGTTATGTTAATTAGATAAATATTTAAGATATTGTGTGATGTAAAAATAAGTAAGTAATTGGTGTTTAGTTTTCTAGTTTTACTAGAAAACTAACCTGAATTTGCATGTACTCATTTTACGAATTATTTTTCTATTTAATTTATGAAAAGACTGTTGAATATAAGATGGGATCGAAGACTCGAAGTAGATAATCTTATATCCAACAAATCTAATATACCGCACAAATAGGTCGTAAGACAGGAAATAATCCAAATACTCAGATTTTAATTGGTCGAGAACTAATTTGGAACTATTAATTACAGATGGAGTTAGGTCGTAAAACAGGAAATAATAACGTTGGAACTGGACACTATAAAACCAAACCACTGGCTCCATGTCTTTTTTTTTTAATCCTGCAAGAAAAAAAAACACCAAAAAAAAAAAACTCTCCTGCGATCTTTGGACTATTAGCGGATATGACGGAGGTGTTGTTGGAGATGGCGGAGGAGGAATACCGTGCAAAGAGGTACACGGAGGCCTACGACATGGCGAAGCTGGCCAAGCATGTGGATCCCTACTTCCCCACCGTCGATATCCACGTGGCGGCGCTGCGAGTCTACGCGGTGGCATATCACTACGCTAGGCAGGGGAAGGACCCCAACTGGTTCCAGATCCTTGGCCTTCCCGGCTCCGCCTCCCGGGCCGACGTGGATCGTTCCTTCTGTCGCGTGGGGAAGCTGCTCGATTCTGAGGACAACCCCTCGGCTGCGGCCAGGGGCGCGTACATGATCGTGTCCGAGGCTTACGAGTTTCTCGCGGACGATGACAGGAGGCGGGCATTGCGCGCGAGTACGTCGGGCAACAACCATCAATCGCCCGCCATTTGTGCCGATGACGTCAGCGACGCCACTAGGGTTTCGGGTAAAGGTTCGTGCCTTGCAAGAACTACGTCGTCTGGTCACCAAACCAGTGTCCGTATGATCTTTTAGGAACCGACGATTTTCTTGGGGCTCAAATGTATAAAGGACAACAATTGACACTTATTTTTGCAGTGCTATCGCTAGAGCGGTTATCCGCATGCACTCTTTTCCTATTTCGGGTTTCTCCTGTGGGGGCAGGTTTACCGGATAGGTTTTTAACGAGGCCGGCGGCTGCAACCTTGTACTTAGTACGAGGGGAGTGTCGTTGTTGAGGGCGTGACTTGTTTGGGCAGTTTAGACGTCTTGCTTTTGCTGTAAGTTTTGTGGTCATAAGCCATACTGATTGTAAATCCTTTCTGATGATCAATGAAGATATATTACCCCCTGAAAAAAAGTTATTCAATTGTCTTCTTATTTCTTTTATCTGGAATTTTATTAAAATGCCAACTCCAGAATGTTGCTTCTGAAAACTTTGAATTCTTTGAGTGGATTCGGTCAATGCAAGTGCTCTGGCAATTGGGTACTCAATTTCCATTAATGTTGCTAATAGCCGAATAAGGAATTGAACACCACCAGAATTTGTTTCATTATGTCAAATATTTGGTCGTTGGCACTGTGAGTATTCTGCGAGATTTGCTCGGAGGCTACTAAGGCCGGGAGTTCCGTGCAGTGTTTATTGATGTAGTAATGTTGGAAAAATTCTTCTTTGTATGGTGACTATTGTAAATGAGTAGTATCAAGTTACCAAAATCTGATTTGTCATGTTTCTGATTGCTTCAATTTTCTTTTACAGTTTGTGCTAGATCCATCAACATTCAGATTGCTTTTGATTTAGGATTAAAAGAAATTTCGAACTACCATACATAAACAAACTTGTAAAGCTAAAATCTTGGTATAGATAAGGTTTATATAGACTCCAAATATATCCAAAGATTTATAAATCACGCTCTATCCTAAACTACCATACACGCAAAAAAAAAAAAAATCTTGAAATACTAATGTTGATACCAGAACTACTTATGAAAATCGGCAAGATTACTTGGTTCCCACCTTAAGCTTAAATGTTAACATTCTTATATCGTTGAAGTTTCAACTTGAGATAAATGTAGTGGTCTTTTTTAAGGATGTTTTGGGGTAAGAAATTAAAAATACTAACAAAATTCTAAACATACGAACTTAACTATTAAAATTTTTGAAATGAGCAATTATCGTGGCAAATGACATTTAACCCAACAATAACAAGAGATTCAGGTTCAATTCTTGATGAAATTTACCTTTCAAAATATTTATCCATGGATCCTATCAGTACTTGAAACAACCGTACAAGGTGCAAGAATGGCACTCTTAAACACAACTTTCAAAGCTTTTCCTCTTAGTCAGCTAATGTTGACCGGATTGGTCCTCGCATATCTACTCCCAGTCTCAGCCAGTATGTTTTACTCAATTAAAATTCACAAAACTTTAAGAAATAAAAAATGGGGATGCGTTATAACTCTAAGAATTATAAAATATTAATTGTCAAATATATAAAATAATATTTATTAGATAATAATTACTGTAATTTCTCGCCCTGTAATTGCTTGCGCTCCAGTTTCCTGTCCCGCCGTAAATTATTCTCCAATTCTACTTGTTACGGTAATTAGTGCTCGTGTGAGCATATATCTATCCCGTAAAAATAAGCTATGAAAATACATAATTAAAGACAAAGATATGAATGTAGGACAAACTTCCTTCCTAATATATTGAGATATTGAATTCTAACGCTTCAAAAAAGAAAGTTGTGCAAAAGAAGAATAGCGTAGAATCAATGAATCACACTTCCAGTCCAGCTTGAGACAAATATCTTCATGAGCTTTAAAGGATCTAGTATAATAAGGATCGTAGCAACGAGGCTCAACTGCTTCAATCTCCCTACATCTGATTTCCTGAACTTCTTTCAAGTAGTGACGCCAACTCTTAAAGCTATAGCCAGTGCAACAGTTTGGTGTTGCTTTGAGCTCCTCCCGAAAGAACTACAAACAAATCAAGCGAATTTATTAGACCTCATTTCTAACAATTCTCGACCATGAATACAGTAAAAACTAACAATTTATCAAGAACTTACCTCAAGATATTTTGGTCTTGTGTTGTACTCCCGAAATATAAAAACTTAGGACGACAATTCCAAAAGAGACTTGTCACTAGAACTAACAAAAGTGAAGGAGAAGAAGGAAAATGGAAGAGAAGGGTAGAAACTAGAAGTTTCTGTTCACCAGATCTATTTCTCGTCAGAGGAGGAGTCTCAGTGAACTACCAAGGTCGTAGTCGATCGATAAGGAGGGAGGATCGTTGAGCTCGCATCGACAATAACTCCGGCCTACTTGAGAAGTACATCGTCAGCTAGGTCATGAAAGATGGAGTTATAGAGAACAAAAGAGAAGAGGGGAGAGAGAGTAAGAAAGAGAAAGATAATGAAAAAGAAGCAAAAGGGAATGTGTAATAGACAAAATTGTCCTTACAAATTTTGACTATTAGATCTGTCACAAACAAGATCGATAAACAATATAATCATGCGCGATGAAGAATCCTCCTATTAGGTTTGAAAATACCTAATCCTGCCTCTAACTTCACCTACTAAAATAATCGATTCTTCGTGTCATGCACTGAAAACTCGGATAGCATGAACGAAGAATAAGTAAATCTACTAATTTTATTTTGTTAGGCAATTGTTTCAAATTTTTTAATAAATCATTAGATTGATGAGGGTATAGTGTTCCCGTGGTAAAATAGAAAAAATATATTCTTTCTTATTAACAAAACTTGAAAAATATATCCAATTTATCTAACCACTTGATTTTTTTATGTATATGTCAAAAACGAAAAAAATTTGTGGATTGGATAATATTTTTTAAAAATCAACTGCCTTCGGTTGCTCGCCGTTCACCCTTAGGTCATCTCGGTGACCCACCATGTTAACTTTGTTTTTTCTTTTTTGGAAAATCCACCACTCTTACAGTTTGTTTAGTGTTGATTATTTGGTTGGTTAAATTAAAATTTTGATTTTGTTAAAATTTTAGTTAATCAAATATTTAGTGTTAAACTTTTATTTGTGTTTTTTTAGATTGATTAAATTTGAATTGATATTGTAGAAATTTTGTGTTAATTAATATTGGAGGGAGGAAGAGGAGGAAGGATGAGAAGGAGGAGTAAAGGGGAAGAGAGAAGAAAGAGTGTTTTTTTTTTCATTTTGCATGACTCCTTGCAATTAGGAAACTCATAGTACAATTTTGTCAAACTATGAGATGATTTTAATCGATATACAAATTAGGAGAAAAAAAAGTCAAATACACTAAATTATATGGATTTGAATGTAATCTACCCTATAATTTAATAGAGTTAACTCGCTCCTCAACGCGTAAAAAATGAATGAAATATTTTGATGAAATAGTTTACCCAAAATAATCTTAATTTTTCAGAATAAAAAGTTAAATGAAATACTTTATTAATTAAAATAATTTGATTAATTATAATTAAATTATTCAGAATAATCACCAAGATAAAAAGAGATCAGATAAAATAATATGTGCAATTATAATAAACTATTTTGATCAATTATAATTAAAAAATTGTTCAGTTATGATGAAATTATTTTAGTTAGTTACAATAATATGATTTGATAAATTGTGCCTAATGTAGTTTTGGCAAAAATAAAAACATTTCCTGAACTCATCTAATAGATTAGAAACATAAGGAAAACTATTCTTATTAATAAAAAAGTTCAGACATTATAAATATATAACTACTTATCTCCATTAAATTAAGGAAGATTCTCAAGTCTGATATGACGTAATATACTGATAAGTACAATTATTAAAAAATTAGTTTGCGCATTTTTACAAATTTGACAAATTCAAATTAAACTTGACCAATGAGTCCAATTATGAATCTAGTGATATCCGAATTCGTAAGCCACGCCGAAAACATAGTAATGTCATTGGCGGAATCACTGAGTTTTTAGTGGTGTCCGAAATATAATTAAGACAAAAAAATGTTGGAGATCGAAGACCATCTCCAGTTGATGCTTGAGTTTTTCTGAAATATAAAACAGTAAGTAATTGGTGTTTAGTTTCCTCGTTTTAGTAGAAAACTAACCTGAATTTCCATGTAATACTGTTGAATATAAGATGGGATCGAAGTAGTACCGGGCTACCTGCCAAATATTTTAATCATTAAAAAAATCATTATTGACCCGATTTTTCACTAAATCTACATTACATTACAATACATCAATTATTATTTACCAAAAAAAATACATCAATCATTAATTCCTAAAACAAGAAATAACACTAATAATCAGATATAATTTTTTATTAGATAATCTTATATCCAACAAATCTAATATACCGCACTAATAGGTCGTAAAACAGGAAAGAATCCAAATACTCAGATTTTTTAATTGGTCCGGAACTAATTAGTAACTATTAATTACAGCTGGAGTTTGGTCGCAAAACAGGAAATAAGAACGTTGGAACCGGACACTATAAAACCAAACCACGCTCTCCGTGTCTTTTCCTGCAAGACAAAAAAACACTAAACTTTCCTAATCTGGTTTTCTCCAGCGATTTTGGGACTATTAGCGGATATGACGGAGGTGTTGTTGGAGATGGCGGAGGAGGAATACCGTGCGAAGAGGTACACGGAGGCCTACGACATGGCGAAGCTGGCCAAGCAGTTGGATCCCTACTTCCCCACCGTCGACATCCACGTGGCGGCGCTGCGGGTCTACGCGGTGGCATATCACTACGCCAGGCAGGGGAAGGACCCCAACTGGTTCCAAATCCTTGGCCTTCCGGGCTCCGCCTCCCGGGCCGACGTGGATCGTTCCTTTTGTCGCGTGGGGAAGCTACTCGAGCCGGAGGACAACCCCTCCGCTGCGGCAAGAGGCGCGTACATGATCGTGTCTGAGGCTTACGAGTTTCTCGCGGACGACGACAGGAGGCGGGCGTTGCGCGCGATGACGTCGGGCAACTGCCATCAATCACCGGCCATTCGTGACGATGATGTCAGCGGCGCCACTAGGGTTTCGGGTAGAGGTTCGTGCCTTGCAAGAACTTCGTCTTCTGGTCACCAAACCGGTGTCCGTATGATCTTTTAGGAACCGGCGATGACTCGAGTTCTTTAGGGTTCGCTAATTGTAATTACATAAACCGATTAATGCAGTTCTATTTTCCTCAAGTTATTCAGTTGTCTTCTTATTTCTTTTATCTGGAATTTTGTTTCTTCCTTGTTTTGATCTAGAATTTTCTTAAAGATACAAATTTTTCCGGAATGTTGCTTCTGAAAACTTTTTGAGTTTCTTTGGGTGGATTCGGTAAACGCAAGTCCTCTGGGAATTGGGTACTCGATTTCCATTAATGTTGCTAATAGCCGAATAAGGAATTGAACACCACCAGAATTTGATCAATTCTTCGTAACCCTTGTTTCATTGTGTCAAATATTTGGTAGTTGGCGTTGTGAGGAATCTGCGAGATTTTCTCAGAGGCTGCTAAGGCCGGGAGTTCCGTGCAGTGTTTATTGATGTAGTATTGTTGGAAAATATATTCTTTGTATTCTGCATATTGTAAATGAGTGAATCAAGTTACCAAAACCTAATTTGTCATGTTTCTGATTTCTTCAATTTTCTATTAACAGTTTGTGCTAGATCCATCAACATTCAGGTTGCTTTTGATTTAGGATTAAAAGAAATTCTGAACTACTACCATACATAAACAAACTTTTAAAGCTAAAATCTTGGTCTAGATAAGGTCCACAGAGACTCCAAATGTATCCAAAGATTTATAGATCACGCTCTATCCTAAATTACCATACATGCAAAAAACAAATCTTGAAATTCTAATGTTTATACCGAGAGCTAATTATAAAAATCGGCAAGATTACTTGGTTCCCACCTTAAGCTCAAACATTAACATTTTTATATCGTTAAAATTTCAACTTGAGATAAATGTAGTGCTGATCTTTTTTAAGGATGTTTTGAGGTAAGAAATTCAAAATACTAAGAAAATTCTAAACATACGTACTAAACTATTAAATTTTTGAAATGAACAATTATCGTGCCAAATAACATTAACCTAACAACATCAGATTCAAGTTCAATCCTTCATCAAATTTACCTTTCAAAAAATTTATCCTTGTTCATCCTATCAGTACTTGTAACAACCTAACACAAGGTGGAAGAATGGCACTCTAAAACACAATTTTCAAAGCTTTTCCTCTAAGTCGACTAATGTTGACCGGATTGGTCCTCACATATCTACTCCGAGTCTCAGTCGGTATGTTTTGTTCAATTATAATTCTAACGCTTCAAAAGAGAGAGTCGTGCAAAAGAAGAATATCGTAGAATCATGAATCGCACTTCCAGTCCAGCTTGAGACAAATATCTTCATGAGCTTTAAAGGATCTAGTATAATAAGGATCATAGCAACGAGGCTCAACTGCTTCAATCTCTCTACATCTGATTTCCTGAACCTCTTTCAAGTAGTGACGCCAACACTTAAAGCTATAGCCAGTGCAACAGTTTGGTGTTGCTTTGAGCTCCTCCCGAAAGAACTACAAACAAATCAAGCGACTTTATTAGACCTCATTTCTAATTAACAATTCTCGACCATGAATACAATAAAAACGAACAATTTATCAAGAACTTACCTCAAGATATTTTGGTCTTGTAGTTGTAGTCCCGAAATATAAAAACTTAGGACGACAATTCCAAAAGAGACTTGTCACTAGAACTGGAAAGCTACTTCGGCATGATGCATCCACATCTAGCATCAAATGGTCAAGCTCCGGTACTCTATACAACAACTTCGGATCCTCGAAATCATCCAAACCCATCTCTGTGCACTTCTGAAAAACAAAAAGCATTTTTAGCTCGTAAAACTGATGGGACTCATCATTTATACAAGAGCAATTTTTAAACCAAATGATACGAACCCCGTGGCACGTGATGGAGAGGATCATACGACACATAGGCAGCTTGCTAACCGTTTCTCTTAGATAACGAAACAACTGACAACGAACAGGAATACAATTCAAACTACTTAAATAAAGCCGGCGCAAGTTGGGTGCATCGATTTCGACACACTGGAATGTGTCGAAATTGCAGTTGAACACTTGCCAACTTTCAACTTCTTGAGCGATCTTGAACGCAGACGCAGAGTCTCGATCATTGGAAGATTTGGAACTACATCGCGAAGAAATAACTCCATAGTATATGTCAAGTCGAACAATACAAAAATAAAAATAATAAAAGTGAGACGAAAAAATTGTCTTTTTGGTGAGACCGAACAATCTAGACACTATTATAAAAATTTAAATTTTTTTGTAATTTTTGATGAAAATTAACATTTTTTTCCCGTGGTTTTTTTTGTATTTTTCAAAAAATTCAAAAAAAATCAAAATTTATTTTTAAAAATTTACAAAAGATGGTTTTTTTTCAAATTTAAAAAAATTCAAATTTTCAAACTCAGAGATCATGTAAAAAAAAAACGTTGAAGAGCAATATTTTGGTGCTCGGATGTCCGATTCGAGAATTATTTTTTTGAATCTGCATAACTTTTTGAAATATGTATTGGACCAAAATATGGTTTTTTGAATATAGATCTGAAGCTATACCGGTACATGGTTTTTTACCCGTCTAGTGAGATACGGGAAAAAATTTGTGTAATGTTATACACGAGTAAAAAATCAGTGTTTTGGTCGGGTGATCCACCGTGGACGCTTTTTCTGAAATTTTTTAGTTTTGGATACTATTTTGATAATTTTTTTTGAAAAGTAACACCATTTTGAAGAGAGAAAAAATGGCCATGGGCTTAGTACCGGTAATCTTCCCTTTTCTCTTTCCCCAATTATATTAGGGTTAAATTGCTTCGTTAATGTTTAATTCTAGTTAAATGAATAGTTAATCAAATTATATTTATTGTTCCATTTTCGGGCCCCTTGTGTTTTGGGCTTTTCGTTTTTTCTTGGCTGTGGTTAATATAAATTTTGTTGTACATTGGGAGCTTATGTTACCGAATCATGGTGTTCGCGGATTTCGTGCAGTCCCTGAAGCTAATTTGTTCCCTCCTCACCGGAATGCGGGAAGTGGCAGCGGCCAGATTATTGGCGGTCCGCCACCAACTGGTATGGAATTGGAATTGAGAATTCGCGTTTCGTTTATGTGATAATTAATGGTGTTCGGATAGATGCGGGTCTAGAGAATCATAATAGATGTTAAGCTAAGTCAACCAACCGATGGTTCTTGATTTGCTCAGAAAAAGGTCAGCTACAGACCTGGCTATGCCCAGAATTGATTATTTGTTTATAATAATGGAAAGTTCTTGATTGAAGTTCTTAGGAGATCGAGGAATCAATTAATGCTTATATCCTTCGTAAATGTGGTTTTGTTTCAAAATTCCATTTACTGCTTGGAATTGTGAAATAATTGATGGGTTTTTTATACTACTTTTGCAGTTTATCTGGGCTGACCTTCTTTGACTTCACGGATGTCAATGTCATTATAAGCTCTTGGAATTCTCTTTGACAACAGTTGTTTGTGTGAAGTGCGGAGGCCATTCGTTCAGGTCTAAAGCTTAGTTGAATGAATTATAATGGGGTGCGATTCTCATTATGTCAATGCAGAAGGTTTTGAGCAACAACCAACCGGTAATTGGAGGGGAGTGTTTAGTATCTCATCTTACTCAATGCGGACACTGATGTCGTGATAAATCGGTTGCTTAGTTCTTTCTACCCTATTGGAGGAGATTTCTTCAGCAATATTGATGCTAACCCTGATCTGTAAGTTTCCCAGTGTCCCTCTTCTTTCATTTTTTTTTCAGCTGTTTTGTCTTATGAAATGATCCAATGAAGAAGTATAATTGTCCAATAGTACTGTCTACTTGCCTTTACCAGTATGTTACCTTTAGACGGTTTCTTTTGTGCCATTTAATTCAAGTTCAAATTTGTGTTGCGAGTTCTAGTGCCTACAGTTTCTCAGATGATATGACTTACAACAGTATGTTAAGTATGTTAAGCTTTTCATTCGTACTTCTAATGTGGTCGGAGAACCTGCTTTTGTGAAAAGATGGTAGGTTGATGGATAGAGTTACTGATGGAAGGTAGAATTTCGTGTTAGCTGGATTTGGTAGAACATAGGTGTGAAATTGAGAGTAAAGGTTAAATATATGTATTCCTTTAGTGTTAATCAATACAGGAGAAAGTTGGTGAGTCGAAAAGTAAATCACTGCTATGTTAATATTATTCCTCAGCAAAGTTCTAGTAGTGATGAAAAAACCTTTATACTCACTTTCCTCTGTCGAGACTAAAGACTTGACCACTTTGGATCCGTTTTCTTTCTTCTTAAATCAGTTGTGCGAATGGTTCAAAAGAACGGACAGCAGCACTTCTT
Source organism: Hypericum perforatum (assembly GCA_012979155.1). NCBI lineage: Eukaryota > Viridiplantae > Streptophyta > Magnoliopsida > Malpighiales > Hypericaceae > Hypericum > Hypericum perforatum. The sequence goes on from SOPF01021682.1 coordinate 58,198, forward strand.
AAAGCTTCAGTGGGTTATTTTAGCATGGCTGTGTGGTCCCGGTCCGTGTATGGTTATCCGGTTTTGGTTCCTCTAGCATTTTACTTGTTGCTTCTGTACCTTGGATCAAATACTAGTCTGATCAGATTTTGGTGCTTGTGAGGTTACTCTCTTCATCTTCATCCCAACCTCTGTAAGCATCAATCAGTCTCTTCATAATTCTCTCGATTAGTGCCTTTTGTATCTTATCTCCCTTATTCCCTGGAATGTTTTCAGCTTCTGATGCTCATTCCCGTCGAATTTCTGCACTGGGTTCTCATCCTTTAGCGTCCTTATGCTTGCAATTGGCTTTAGCAATCTTCTTCAAGGCCTGGTTCTTCCCCTGATCATCATCTTACCTTACACTCCAAACTTTTGTCGTCGATACTTGAAAATGATTGGATGCATGATGTATCATTTGGACTGAACATGTTACCGAGGTGCGGCTTTTATCAGATCGGAGCAATCACAAGGGCCAAGTATCATCCACAAAAAATGTGTGCCATCTTTTTCTGTTTTGTAAAAGGAGCGAATTTCCACTCAGAAACTATAGAGTTTGGGTGAATATCAGGTTGGTATTAAGAGTCAACAACATTCTATATCAGGGGTCATATTTTTTGTATTTCATAATATTTGGATAAGAATTATAAATTGAGATGTCATATAATTATTATAAGGGAAGAAACAAAGTAAGTTCACATAAATATTTAGATGCTATCATTTTTTGTGAATTTCTAATAATTTTGAGATTTTAAACAATTTGAGTTTTGTTCTTTTCTGAAATGAAAATTTCTAATTACACAAGAAATGAAATTTGAACTATTGATGAGATCTATCTTAGTTATTAAATATTGGTCATTATCATATATTTTGAATTTTGAATCTTATTTCAAAAAATTAATCTGAGTTGAATATGAAAAGTTGGAATAAAAATTTCACCACAAGAGAAGTTGTAGTCTCGCACGTCTCGTTCGCAAAGATACAGTTAAAACTTAAAAAAACACAAAGATACAAACAAAAACACAACACTTGGTCGCCACTCTCTTCCGATATAAATTAATAAAAATTAATGCGAAATTCTCTCATCTTCATTCTGTAGCCTCGCCTCGCGTCGTCCCGAGTCCGACTCAGTACGACGATGGATAGCTCCCGCGCTTTCGTCAAGGACGTCAAGCGCCTCATCGTCAAGGTTAATGTTCCAGTCAATTAGTTCAACTCTACTCCTTACCTCACATTTCGATTTCTTTTTTTTTACTATTTTAATTATAATTATAATTTTTTAATTTTTGGATGGGAAAAAGGTTGGGACAGCGGTGGTTACTAGAAACGATGGGAGGTTAGCGCTTGGGAGAATAGGTGCCCTCGTTGAACAGGTAAGGGCATTTTCGTAATTTTCTTTTTAAGTTCTTGCAAGTTTTTTTGTTTTGGTTTAGTTTAATTTTGTTGTGTTTGGGGAAATGTAGATTAAGGAGCTGAACTACCAAGGGTACCAAGTGATATTGGTGACTTCAGGCGCAGTGGGGCTCGGCCGTCAAAGACTGCGATACCGGAAGTTGGTTAACAGCAGGTTTCCCGACTTTGTTTCGTTTCGGATTTCGATTTCTTGGCTCGGCTTCTGGTAAGGTTAGTTATTAGTTGTGATTGCTTTTATGTATTCAGCTTTGCAGATCTCCAGAACCCACATTTCGAACTAAATGGGAAGGCGTGCGCCGCTGTGGGGCAGAGCTGCCTCATGGCTCTGTATGATGCGATGTTCAGTCAGGTGTGTGCGTGCGTGCCTTTTTCTTGTTCTTGACTTTGTTGTTTTGTGGGGTTGAGTTGATGATGGTGTTCTAATTGTTGCTTTGTGCAGTTGGATATGACGCCGGCCCAGCTTCTTGTAACGGATAATGATTTCCGTGATAAAGAGTTCAGAATGCAACTTACTGAGACCGTCGAACATCTGTTGAGTAATAAGGTTATTCCCATATTTAATGAAAACGACGCTCTTAGTACAAGGAAGGCTCCATATGAGGTACATTTCTTGTCTTTGTTTGTTCTCTCGGGTGGATATGCTTAAATGCTTTGCTTGTCTCTCTTGACTGCTGCTAACACATCTTTTTTCCAGGATTCATCTGGTATATTTTGGGATAATGATAGTTTAGCAGCTTTGTTGGCTTTGGAGCTCAAAGCTGACCTTCTTGTTTTGTTGAGCGATGTTGAGGGTTTGTATAGTGGTCCTCCAAGTGACCCGCAATCAAAGTTGATTCAAACGTATGTCAAGGAAAAGCATCAAACAGAAATTACCTTTGGAGACAAATCTAGGGTAGGAAGAGGGGGCATGACAGCCAAGGTAAAAGCTGCTGTCAATGCAGCTTATGGAGGTGTCCCAGTTGTTATAACCAGGTTTGCTTCTGTATTTGTCAGTCTATTCTGTGACCCTTGACGAGAATTCTTTTCTCACTCCGGTGTACTCCTTCGTAGAGTCTGTTGCTAATTTAACCACTGAAACGTCATAAAATCGGAAGTTTCATGACTATGGCCTGAGTTCTTTTGACTTGTTCTCATCCCTGTTTATTTTAGTTCACTATTCTCCTAATAGTGAAAATTTTATGTGCCTGCCCTGCAAATAGAACTGTCTTATTTTATGTTCTTCTCTTCTGCTTAAAAGACACAATGCCTGTGTGGTTGGTGACAATGCAGATAAATGGCTGCCAATGTAGTTTGTATGCGTTGGCATTTGGTTTGTATTTCTTCAGACACGCTTCCTTCTCTGAATGGTCCATTTGTTGAATTTTGTCTTAAAGTGGGTTTGCTGCTGAGAACATCATAAAAGTTCTTCAAGGAGAAAACATTGGCACCCTTTTCCACCAAGATGCTCATTCATTGATTACTGTTAAAGAAAGTGGGGCACGAGAGATGGCAGTTGCTGCAAGGGAAAGTTCTCGGCGGCTTCAGGTAATTATTGTTGTAAGGTCTCGAATACATATGTCGACCCTTATCCCATCCTTGCACTCTCTTGTTACTTCTTTTTTATGCTTAGACATGGAGAGAGCCAGATGTCTGGATAAACAATTCTTTATTGGTTCAGCCAAATAATAACCTTAACAATTGCAATTTTTTTATTTTGCAGGCTTTATCTTCAGGAGATAGGAAGAAGATTTTGCTTGATATAGCTGATGCCCTAGAGGCGAATGAAAAGCTGATCACAGCCGAAAACGAAGCTGATGTTGCTGCTGCTCAGCAGTCTGGATTGGAAAAGTCATTGATAGCAAGATTAGCTCTGAAGCCTGGGAAGGTAACTTCCATTCCTCTTTTGGCTGTTAGAAGTCTGATTTATCAATGCTAGTTACCATTTCTATGTTGACATGCTTTTCTCTGGGACAGATAAGGAGTCTTGCGAACTCAATTCGTGTTCTGGCAAACATGGATGACCCTATTGGTTGTGTCCTGAAGAGAACTGAAGTGAGATATCTTTCGGACATTTTTGATTTTGTACCCTCCACGTACTGGGTTTGTGAACATTGCAGATGTTCTTATGATAGAAGTTTGGGATTTGGTTATTATTGAGCATTAGTTATCCCAAGTCTAGCCGGTCTCTTTCATCATGCATATAAGTTTCATACAAGACTTCCTTTGAGTTTTATGGAGTAATTAGTTGCTTGATATTTATGTATCCAGGTAGCAGAGAGACTCGTTTTGGATAAGACAACATCACCATTGGGTGTTCTCCTGATTGTTTTTGAGGCTCGTCCAGATGCATTAGTGCAGGTTTGATTGCTATAGCCCTTGAATTTTTACATGCTGCTTAATGTTTGATACTTTAGGTTGAATTGATAAAGATTTACCATCTAGTCCTTTTTTCTGTGGTAATTTTTTTTATCTAGTCTGGGTCTGGGCCGAATAAACTAATATCTGAACTGAGAATGTCCTTTCGGGATATTGTGCTCAATCACATAGAAGATCGACAGCTTAATTGATTAGAATGAAGATACATATGTTCTGCTCTTATATCCCAAGAATTTCCATTTTAAGTTTAGCGTAATGCCCATGGGCTCTGCCTATTTCGCTTTCTCTTCTGCTTATTTCTGTATTTATGGATGTTTTTCTATACCTTCTAAACTTTTTCATGTTGTAGATTTTGTTTTCGATTGTTAGGTTTTGATCTTGATTATTACAGATTGCTTCCTTGGCAATTCGGAGTGGCAATGGTCTTCTCTTGAAAGGGGGAAAGGAGGCAAAGCGATCCAATGCAATTCTGCACAAGGTCTCTTCAAAGATTTGCAAAGCATCAAATGAAATTAAAACATTTATTTGACTACCCATTTCCAAAAATTATATTGTTTGTGATCTTTCTGCTCCTGCATATCTAATAGGTTATTACAGAAGCCATCCCTGACACTGTTGGTGGGAAGCTTATTGGACTAGTAACTTCAAGGGAGGAAATCCCCGATTTGCTTAAGGTGAACGCATTTTTTTAGATGAAATCGGTGTAATATATGAGGTTAGGGAGGCAATTGATGCTTTAAGACTAAAAAGCTCTGCTCTGCCACCAGCTTGATGATGTAATTGATCTGGTCATTCCGAGAGGAAGCAATAAACTTGTCACTCAGATTAAGGAATCCACCAAAATCCCTGTTCTAGGCCACGCTGGTAGGTGAACTATGTTTGGGAGCGTTTTCATTTGGTAGTGATGTTAAACATTGTTGTGAGTATGCTTTTCTGTTCCGCAGATGGCATTTGTCATGTGTACTTAGACAAGTCTGCTGACATGGATATGGCAAAGCGCATTGTTGTTGATGCAAAAGTAGATTATGCAGCTGCCTGCAATGCAATGGTATTACTTTCACACTCTTTCCTTAGTTACTTCATAGTTGCGTAATGTCCAAGGTTGCCAACAAATTTGGCGGTGAAGATGCGTTCATAACTTTTGGCTTCTGGTTGTTCATGAATTTTATCAATAATTTCTTTCCTCAGGAGACTCTTCTTGTACACAAGGATTTGGTGCAGACTGGTGGGTTCAATGATATTTTGTATGAGCTTCGGCGAGAAGGTATGTGTTCGATATTAATATCTTATTACTTATCCAAGAATGGGCACCATTTCTGTGTAAGCTGTAAGAAGAGCTGTCATTTCCTCAAATTTCTAAAGGATCCGAGTGGCGAAAAGTAATGTGCCATAGATGAGGTGCCTGGCCAATTGTGTTCCCATATCACCTAATATCTTTTGGCCTTTCCAGTTGCAATCATTAAAACTCGGTTTCAATTAAAGGCAAAAGACTTACTTGGCAGATGATGTTGAGTTACAGGTAGAAAAATATTGAGATAGCTAATTCCTGCACCTTCTTTCCGTCTAGGTGTTGATTTATATGGTGGACCCGTAGCAAGCAAGGAATTGAACATCCCAGAGACAAGCTCACTCCATCATGAATACAATTCATTGGCTTGTACTGTTGAAATCGTTGACGATGTCCATGCTGCAATCGATCATATACATCAACATGGAAGGCAGGCTTGAACTTCTTTGTTGGAAGCTGATTTATCTATGCACAAAAGTTTCCGTGTCTTAGAAAGATGTGTTTTTCTTATTCTTTCCTCCTTTGTTGGCAGCGGGCATACTGATTGTATCGTAGCAGAAGACCTGAAGGTTGCAGAAACTTTTCTACGTCGGGTAGATAGGTTAGTAGGCTTGTCTTCCCAAGATACAAATGTTGCCTTCTTCTGAAAATGTTGAACGTCTTCCATCTTTTCCATATTCGTGAGACTGCTTATTTAATTGTGCACAGTGCTGCTGTTTTCCACAATGCAAGCACAAGGTTCTGTGATGGGGCTCGCTTTGGACTCGGTGCTGAGGTAATATATTGCTTCCTTGGCTTTGTATCATTCTGGACATAGCCTTTTACGGCCTTTATTGATCAAGAATCTCCTTGATTGTTGAATAGGTTGGAATAAGTACGAGCAGAATCCATGCTCGAGGACCTGTTGGAGTTGAAGGATTGCTAACTACCCGATGGTAAGACTTGGTTAGCCTGAATTATCCACTTGAATCGTCTGCAAATGTTGACCAATGTTTTTCGTGTTTCGTTTCTACGTTACAGGCTTCTTAGAGGTAACGGTCAATTGGTCAGCGGCGATAGAGGAATCACATATACCCATAAGGACATAGCATTATAAGATGGGGGAAACATACCGCCCCATAGGAACTGGAGGAAGTAGAGTTTGACATCTTAAGAAATTATGTGCCTTGTATATGTAAACTTTCTTCTACGTAGAGGTTCATTTGAAACGCCTTCTGATCTGGATAGAGTCGTCATTCTGACAGTATTTGTACTGATTTTGAGTCCCTTCAGTCCGAGCACGGATTAGTCGGCATTCATGTTTAGGCAACAAAGTGTCTTGTCTGGAATTTTTGTTCTGTGGCTTGGGATACTGTTCTCAATAGCTTTGTTCGCTATTTTGAGTATTTGATTTGCCGGAATAAGGACTCGTGTGTTTTGAGTATTTTTACCCGTAGAACTTTCAGATAATAATTGTCCTCGTAGTAAATTGGCTGGATAATTCTTTTCATCCTTTCCATACATAAACAGTTAAGGATTAAAAATAATGACCATTACGTAACCAGATAATAATTTGTAATCACATACCTTTTTTTTTCGTTTTGCAATTAGGGTATCGTTTTTTATTTAGTAGGGCGTTCTAATTTTCCTGGAGATGTTTTACAACTTTTGGCTTTTCTTTAATTGTATATAGTAGGTTGGATTTTGTAATATGATCGATAACTGAAAACAGATCTACAGTCTACATAGGGAGGGGTTAAATTGTATGGACATATACATAACCAAAAACTAAAGTCCATGGATCATTGTATATTTGCATGATATATCTGTGCCGTATTGAATTCATTCGGATTTATTGATTGAATTGCTATTTTTAATAGAATTGAAATTATTTATGCACTGTATGTATTAGCTAGAAATAATTTCTAATTGACTCAGGTAAAATTTTAGAAAGTTGCAAAAACTTTTTAAAAAAACAAGTAGTTGGAATTTAAGTGGTTAATTGGTGTCTTCCGCTAATTACTTTATGGTCTACTTTCTTTTGTTTGTGATGTTGAGGCTGATTATCGAGAATCTATTGTCTTATACTGTGTAAGCGAGATAAATACAATTAAAATTTAGTGTGAGTCCCGCTAAATGAGGCAGAAATATTGTAATTGTGAATTGGGACCCAATAGTAATGGAATCTTATTTTGTAATAGAATGACACTTTCATTCGTTAGTGGCTTATTTCTTCTTATCTCCCTCTTTTAACACATTTTCATTTGATAATTAATCAAATGATGTCACTTAGCTTTATTTAACATCGAAACATTGTCTTTTCTGTCTTCATTAACGAAGTCCAGGCTGTAGTTGCTTGTTCTTGCCTGGGAGTATCGCTGGTCTGGTCCACCATTTGAAGAAGATAATGCAGCTGGTGGGGTGGCAATTGACATGTAACATCAGTTTACAAAAAATCAAGTATTTTTAGAATCTCAAATAATAGCAAAACTCTTAGTTAAAAAAATCTTAACACAAATACAACCATTGAATCCGCTAATTTAGTTTTGAGCGTGTTATGATCTCAAAATAACGACAACACTCTTGTTTTCGAATTCTAACACGGTGAAAGTGCTACATTCTCTGGATTCAAACTCGAATAAACTCGACCATTGGATGCTTACTTGGTAGTATCTTCTGCATAAAGACATGTTGCACTGTAGAATACTCGTTAATCTAACAAGAAAGGAAATGATATCTCTAAAAGCTTGGAGCTACCCAGACGAGAGGAATCCTGCAACTTGTAACCACCCATATTTTAAAAAAATAACATAAAATAAAATTCAACATTAATCAACTTTGAATATTATAGTAGTAATTCAGGGAAGAGGACACAATAAACACAAATAATATTGAAGGAAAAAAAAAACTTACCATTGAGATAAATTATAGAGAACTCTGGACAGAGCTTATTGTTCTATGTACCCAAATAAAGATGCACATTCTTGAGCCAAAACTTGGAACAAACTTAACTTTAGCAAATGGAATGACAACAGAACAAATGCAAATTAGAGACTGAATAGAGTACTTATAAACTGTAGTTTCCTTCCGGGTTCAACAATGCTCGACCCTGGAAACCTCACATAACTATCTCCGGCTTCAAAATGCTGGATTTGATCTCCTTGTGGGGTAAAACCACGCCCCCGTTGCTGTAAATCTCGTCACAGACATGGACGTCTTCACCTAGGATGGTCATGTTCTCCACTCGAGCCCATTGCCCAACCGTCGAGTGCCAGCCGATGATGCTGCTGGAGATGCAGGCATGCTTCTTGATGCGAACTCCACGCATCAGAGTGCAGCGAGAGAGTCTAACTCCTGCTTCAACAACACAGCCGGGACCAATTGCAACATCAGGTCCGATTAAACACCCCTCTCCAATTTTGGCGGTCTCATCCACCAAGACATTGCCAACTATGTGAGAGCCAGAGGCCAGGTTGGATGAAGACTTTTTGCGAAGGGAATCTAAGTACAGCCTCAACCCTGTAATGTAGTCTCTTGGCTGTCCAATGTCCATCCAAAACCCCGGAAGGACCATGGCGTAGAGCTTCTTGTCGGCTGCAATTTTCGGGAAGACCTCCTTCTCAATCGAGGTCGGTCTCAGTTCAATGCGATCAAGTACAGACGGGTTCAGCAGATATATTCCGGCATTAATTTTGTTGCCAACGAAAAGTTTTGGCTTCTCAACAAACCTTTCAACTCTTCCTGTTGATTCTTCCATGACCACTACACCGTATTTGGATGGCTCATCCACCTGAAGCATAACAAAAAGATATTCACCTATTCGAGCTTGTGATTTCTGGCTGGTTATCTAAAAAAGACCATCATGTAATGTGTTACCTTGGTCACCATGATGGAAGCTTCTCCTCCATGGGATTTGTGGAAATCAATTATTTCCTTGAATGGATACTCGCTGATCACGTCACTGTTGAGAACAAAAAATGGTTCACCAGATCCATCGACAAGCTTATCCCTAGCCAAAGCTAGAGGACCAGCAGTGCCAAGTGGCTCAGTCTCCTGTGAGCAACTGATCGTGATACCGAGCTTTGCCTCAAAGTCCTTCAAAAAATTCATCATCACCTGAAGAGATAAGCAAGACAGTAAGCATCATAACAAAGCTAAATTCTAATCCCTACAACCACGTTCCCACGGGAAATTTTGCCTGTCATGTACCTCTGGCTGGTAGTTGATAGCTAAAATGACTTCAGTCACTCCAACTGCTTTAAGGGCCTCTATCTGCAAAATGATATATATTAGATTAAACCAATTTGATAAAATTATATCCTCGCTATTAGTAGCACAAGGAAAAAGGAAAGTGGTGTTTGGAAATTCAAACCTGATGTAGGATCATAGGCTTATTGGCAAAATCAACAAGCGGCTTCGGGACACTGAGTGTCAATGGCCTCAACCTTGTTCCGAAACCTCCAACAAGAATGAGGGCCTTCATAGTGATTGACTCTTTACTTCTGCTGGAAATCAAAAAAAGATTTGGATACAACTCAGTTTTTGAAGTCCACAGCAAAATAACACTCTTTGTGAATCAAGGATAGATAAAAACAGAGGTAAATGTAGCTACTCGTTTGACCAAATCACACCGCACCATTTTCACCAAGCACACCTCAATTGACTTTGAATCGGTAAAAAAAAAAGGCCAAATACACGTCTTGAATATTCGAAGAATGACATAAACAACAAACAATGGGGAGCCGTGAATCGGGCTAAAGTTGCAGTAACAACAGCCATACTAAGCACACGCCCCAAGCCAATTTCTTTTTTTCTATACGTAAAGTGTTATTACTAATAAAAATTTCCATCAATTGTATACGAGCGCATCGATAGTGCCCCGTTAAGCATTAAAATTTGCCAATTCCCTTAGAAGTCCACAAAAGTTCAATTTGAGACTGACCTCTACCGAGTCCAAGATAGCTACCAGAAACCATGAAAATGAGAAAAGAATGGCCAAAAATACACATCCCAAAAATAATAAACCACCAACAATCACTTAAATCAAATGACGAAAGAGTTGTTCTAATTTAACTGGATTTTGAGTCCTTGGAAACACAATTATGTTAAATAGTTGTTGAGAGAATTTTGCCATCAGGTTCTATCAGTCTCGAACTTAAATTAGTCGGACAAGTGAAAAAAAAATGACAATAAACCAAAACGAAACAGTAGCTTCCCGGATCTGGGAAACGCACACGAAAGGGACCAAAAGGGTGAGAATTTCTACAACGCTCTTCTAAATGAAAAAAGCCCAGATAGAATATACCATCAAAATCAAAACTTTAAGCAGTTTCGTTGATGAAAAAAATGAAAATTTAATTGAAGAAATGTGGAAATTTAGTAAAACAGGGGAGCCCGCATTGTGAGAGCTTCAACACGGCGACGTTTCGGAGTTGAAATTTACCTTAGCAATGACGAGGTGGGAGCTAGCTTGGGCGAGGGGGTCGGTGCTGAGTCGAGGAGAAGAAGACTCGGGGAAATAAGCGAGTCGACTCAGAGGAGTTTCGCTCGCTTTTTTCCTCGCTCCTTCGCCTTGTCTTTTTTAACGGTCTCGCTCGTGGAATGGCGCCTCTTGGTTGGAAAACCGATATTGATTCTGTGGGTATTTAAAGACAAAAAATAAACATGGATTGGCCAAGTTAATATTTATTAATTAATGGAATTTAATATATTTTTGTAAATTGTGTCAGAAGAAAAGATGCAAAATGCCAATTGGCTAAGCAATGTGATGACCATATATATATGTCTGTGTGTGTGTGTGGAAATTTTGGGGTTGCTTCAAGCTTCTTGGATGTTATTTCCATGTGTATATGGATATTGGATCCAATCCTTCCATTAATTGTATTTTGTGGGTTGGAAATATTATTTATTAGTGCATGGGCGGCCAGGCCTCGGGTGGATTGGGCTTTGGCCCGGCGGAGGTGTCAAAATCATTGTTCTCATAAGCGAACCGGAGGTCAACCCGGAAATGGGTCTGACCTTTGGTCCAGTTAGTCGGACTGGTATTTTTTTTAAAAAAATATATATATATATAGGTAAATAAAATTTTAAATTATGTAAGAAATTAGTAATAACTAAACAATAGCTCAAAAAACAACATAAAACCATAACCAACTTAAATTAAATACATCAAATAAGATATTGCAACAATAATAATAATAAATAAACAAACTCAATATTAATACCCATTATCCAATTCCACACATCAAAATTCAAAATTCAAACCAAATAGCAAATATCAAGGCATCAAAGTTGGAAATCGCGTTTGACCAAAAAAAACATTGGAAACTGCGTGAGAGGATAGAGATATTAACCAAAAGTCTTATTTTTTTTTTGAAATCAAATCATTTTTTGTTCAACCAGAAAATCGGTAGTCCATTTTTGTTGAAAATCGGGCAGTTCGACCGGATTTCAACCGGCCCACACGAAAGCATTTTTTAAGCAAAAAAACAGAATGGGGGCATAATTGTTTTATGGTCTGACCGGCCCGACTACCGGTCGGACCGCGTTTTTTTAAAACAATAGTCGAAACCCGCCGTTAACGTTCTCCCACATCGCCTCATAAAAATAAATTATGTTGACGTGTCAGCATTGGGTCCGCTTGGAACCTAAGAGGTACATTTTTTCAAATTTGGAGGAAGAATCTAGGTTATTGAAAATAGTAAGAACCAAATTGAGTGTTTCACTAAATATCAGGAACCTTAAAGCAATTTACCCAAAATCAGTTAAATGAAAATTAAAGGTGAACACGTCATTGGTAGTCCACGCAAACGGAATTATTTTAAGAAAGAATTAGATTGCCGGAAGAATCACATGGCACCACAACGAGAACGATTGAGGAAGAAGTCATCCCATTTCTTCTACATGTACTGAGATTAGTCCCCCATAAAAAAAAATTAAGATTAGTCAGCAGCATATTCCTCGCTGGAGGATATATAAGTAATTCTAAAAAAACTAGAGTGGGTCAAAATTCACATGCAGAACCCCTGCTTGCGTAGGATATAATTGACTTATTTCCGATTCGTAGATTTTCCTTCAAAGAGGTTTTCCGCCAGATTAAAAGGTTCGGTTATTAAAGTGCAATAGTAGGAAAAAATTTGGTCACTTTCCCATTGCTACGGAAATGCACTTTACTCCAACATAATTAGGTTCTTTGAATTAGAAATACATCGCTTCAGTTCCACAATGTTATTGTTCTTTGATTCCACAAATTATGGGTCTAACTCTGGGTATTTTTTTAAAGTATCTTCATATCCTATTTGTACGATTTGACTTTTTTAGCATACAATATTACAAGAGACACGTTATCAATAATAAATCATAAGATTAAATTGTTCAAACAATTTATATTATATTTGGTTCAAAATTGTATGATACGGGAATCTAAAAGTACGTTCTCTAGTATCTTATAAAGCATGTTTCCATGAAATTCTTCTAGATATCTTAGAGTGGTTATCAATCAAACTTCATTGTATTTGACTTAATTATTAAAAAATTTGAACCGCTTATTCTGATTATGTCTCTTGAGCTTCCACGTCTTATTAGATTCCTATTATTTTCATATTTAATGTGCAAATTATATAATCGAGCAACATGCTTTTCCAGATCCCTATTATCTCAATAAATGTTTGAAAATTAAGCTTAGCGGGATTTTTTTTATCTCCAGAATTATGGCACAAATATTACAGGCTCAAAACCAGTGGCATAGATTTAATCTCATATAACCATCGGCTTCTGGATCTCTATTACTGATTAATATTTGACAACGAAGACCTCAAGAAAGGAGCGCCACAGGAAAACGTGTACGTACATATAAGTAGGCTGAACAGTTCATCGCATGCCACATTTCACAAACGGTATTTAGATGAAGTTTGTTTTAATTTAATTAAGATTTTTTAAAATTTTGAGTTATTAGAAATATAGTTTGTAAAATTTTGGAGAACCATTATTAGTTTCCAGATGATGTCCGGTATCGACCAAAAATCTACATATTTACCTACACACTTAAACTTGTGTGGTCTCCATTAATAAGAACTTAATTCAATTGCTAAATTTTTTATCATAACCTAATCAATTGCTAAAAAGTTCTCAATAGTGTTAAATAATAGTTGTTTGAGAAAATTTGAAAAAAAAAATACCAAGTGCTATGACATAATAACTTAGTGCGGTCTCTGATGGTATGGATCCTAACAAAGCTGCACCGGCCCAATTTCAGTAAGGTGATTTAGACAAGCGTACTATATGCACAATCACCAATTGAAGTTGATGCAAGTATTAAAAAAAGGAGATTTTGAATTTAAAATTCGTGAATATAAAAATATATTCAAGAAAGTCACTTATGATTTTTCAAAGAAAAATGTATGCCGCCATCTACATTCGTGGTCTTTTTCCAAAAGAAAATTGTCAGGTTTTGAAAAGACAAATAAAATTGTGAGTCTTTTTCAGCGTAATTATTATAACAAATTTACATTTCAAATAAATAGCATGTGTTACATCAACCAGTATGTACATAAGGCAATTCTCTCATTTCCTCCGTCGGGTAAACCCTTAACCTCATATTTTACAAAGATGCTTTAGAACACTCTCTTAAAAGTTACATTTAATAAAATTATATACTAATCATAGAATTCTATATGAACTACACTAATTCATGATATACCAATTCCTTGCAAAAGAATACACATCAAGCGATGGTTCTGCTCAATTAACAAAATAACATTCCCAAACTAGTTAAAATGTACTTTGTGGCCAATTGAGCCAACTAGGATAGTACAACTCTCTTACAATAGTTAGAATTCGAAAACTTTTAATTAAGTTTAAACAATTATGTCGTTAATCGATGCTTATTAATATAAAATTGCCACGATACACTTTGAATCCCATGCCACCCCATGTATGAATTAGCAATTAATTCCGTTAATCACCCATTGCACCAAAAGTTCCCAAAATCACACCCTTAATGAAGCCAGCCAGCTAACAAACGTTATGGGAAGTTGAAACAATCAATCCTCGTGATTACTTTCCAAGTCATTTCTATATAATGCAACAACCATTCCTTTCACATAGTTGCATTTTCTAACCGAGTGACCAGGATCTTCCCCGAGAGATCACATCGACGGGAAGGTTTTGCACCTCGACGTCGGCCGAGATGGAAGCCAACCAAGCGAAGGAAGGTGGCAACAGCTTCTTCTTCTTTCAGATGCCACTGCACTACCCGAGGTACACGAGAATGGACTACGAGGAGATGCCCGAACCGAAGCTGGACCGGCTCCTCAAGGACTATGGACTGCCTGTTTTTGAAGGCAGGGACCTGGCTTTTAAGAGGGAGTTTGCTATGGGTGCTTTTCTCTGGCCTGGCACCTTTACTGATCAGGAACTAACTGAGACCTCCTCCTCCTCTGGCTTGTTGGCTAGGTTCTTTCTGGGTCCTGACCAACGGACAAAGATCTTGAAGTTGGTATCGTTCTTATGTAGGGCTTTGGGACATGCATAAAAAAAATATCTAAAAAGATCAAATGGAGCGACATTTACTTATGTTGGTGTATTCTTTCCTTTTTACAAGTTACGTGTAATATGCATGTATGTTCAAACTACCATCGGGAAACCAAGAGTACCAGTATATTTTTCCAAGATTGGGAGAACAGAAGGTAAACAAACGGTAACTCTTTTTTCACATTAGACAAAAAGATTACACCAACTATTCTTCATAGCTAACTGTCAAATACAGATAAAATAAGATCTTCCCCTCTACAACACCATAATTGTTTGCTGTACTTCTCTCTTCCCATCGCTTCGAGATATCATCCAAACAGAAACTCAGCCTGGATATTGCTCCGATAAGATCAGCCGAGGTCTTAGTTAGCAACGACCCAGAACACACATACGGCTATTCTTGCAAGTACCTCTCTCCTTGAACACAATCAACCACCAGATGCTTCTCCAAAGGCAATGTTAAAACCGTCTTCTCACTCGCCTGCTGTTGGGGTTAATGGATTCTGCTGCTGCCCCGTCAGGTGCCAGGTCTAACCCATATATGCTGCTGCCACTCCTCTTCCTGCCTGATAGCAGACTAGAGTTCTCGTCCCCGGATGCAAAGGCCTTCAACAACTCGCACAACAGGGTCGGGCAGCTCTCCTCCAAATGTCTGAATCCTTCAGATTGCATTACAGCTGAACCAAATAAGTCAACAGAATAAGCTCCAGCCTCATGCCAAAAAGTATAAATGAAACCATCAGCATAGTGTCACTTGAACAAGCACAACATACCCATTCAATCATCAGATAACCAAATATCCAATGCCAAAGTATCATACCATTAAAAGAAACGCATCTTGGAAACTTAACAATGCCAAATAAAGAAGAAATGGATGTCCATAACACTTCCATTGAACATAAGTCATAAAAAGGTTATCACGTTTGATTTCAAAAGTCAGGTTACATACGCCAACTCAACAAAATTTTAAGTGATGATGTTCAAAAGTCATGTAGCAGATGTTATCACGTTTGATTTCAAGGCACGGCCCATTTTAAGTGATGCAAACGGATCAAAGACGCCACCCTGAAGCAGCAATAACCTGAAATTTGCACCCCTACATGTACGAAACAAACCCACCTCCCAAGTTTCCTGGAGCTGCGGCAAATTTCAGACAGATCCCCTTTAGTTGTAAACACTGGTGTTGCTCAGCCAAGGCAAGCGTACTTGCCACTGTCTCGGGAGTTAGCTCTTCACACAACTTGGACTCACACAGCAGTTTCAATCGATCTAAATTGTACAGGTCAGAGGCAGCCAACAAATGCTGTACAACATTTGTGGATGTGCAACTAGAACTTGAGCTTGTGATTGTATCTTTTTCTAGATCGGGAAGTTCATCGGTGTATATAAACTGCAGCATCGCCTAAAACACAGACAGTGGGCAATGAAGTCAATCTTGCTGCTACAAAACATTTGTTTAGCATTTGAATTATCATGCATATGATGAATTGTAAGTAATATCCAACTAGCTTACCATTTTAGACATACAAGATGATATAAATGACATTAAAGTAATATGTAAAATATTTCAGTTGGCTAAGTCCGATCAATGTAAGCCACCTTTTTGGTTAAAAGCAATTTGTATTGACGTATAGACAATGCCATAAATTGTCCATAAGAAGGAAAGATGAAAACAAAATCAGGGAGGACAAAACATTTTTAACAAAACATGTTGCAAATCTCTAGCACTGTGAGGCTCATGACCAGTGACCTTTTTTTTTTTGCTTCAATTGGATAAATGCATGCTGCTGTAACAAGAGATAAAAGCCTTACCTTGAAAATAGATGAGTTGACATCCTTGATTTCCACCTTATCTAAGTTGGGATCCCCAACCAGTCCGAAGAACTGAGCTCTGAAAACAGGAGAACGGGCAGCAAGAATCAATTTATGAGCCTTAAATGTTTCATCACCAACCTGAAAAGTTACATCACAACCAACTTCAGTTTCCAAGAGTTCCTTAAGCCCTTTTCCCATATCCGAAGGTGGAATGGGAATGTTATACTGCTTAGGTCCTTCTAAGCGAGTTCTGACAACTCCAACAGTGCAGTTCATGATTAGGCAGTCATCTTTTAAAAAGTCAGAAGTCTCTAGCGTCGTTCTTCTGAAGAACCGTTTGTAACCCCTGAAAAGCGTTTGAACAGCAAAATGAAAGTCCAGCTTAACCATCTTCTAAAAACTACGCCATTCAAGAGTCAACAAACGCTCAAGACATCAAGTGCAAACAACAAAAGATTAATAAGTAAAAGAAGTTCTTTTAAGGGAACTGTGTGATTGCATAGAGAAAAAGCAGCATCTGCAACAGTCTACACCATCACTCAACATGATACTATCATGGATAAATGGCAACTTACACCAAGCTGGGACTACCCTGCCATTAGTCCATACATGTAGCACCACCCATTATGTAAGAACTGCTCTACTACCCACACACTGACACAAGGATAGACAAACCAAACACATCAAACAAAGACAAAATACATCAACCTTAAAATTCAAATAAGCAAATTCCCGACATGATGGAACAAAAAACTACGGAATTTCTCATGTGGATCATATGTCACGAAGAGCAAGATACCACCAAGAAGCTACGCAATTTCTCATGTGGATCACACGTCAAAAAGCACAAGATACCACCAAGAAACTTTGCAATTCCTCCACCAAGTTCCAAGGACAAAAAAGTCATCACCTTTCTTCATCATCCTATCCTAATCACACAAACGTCATAATAAAAAGGCTCGCTGGGAGAGAATTATATTTTACCACATGCTGCCGCGGTACTTCAGGGTGTAGGGCCCGCTATCGAGGGCGCGGTCAAAGTGGCTGTGCACCTTGTGCTTCCCCTTCCCGCTCTGATCGACAAGGGTGAGCTCGAAGAGGGCTCGAACATCCGTCCCCTCGCTGGCGAGGGCGATGAAGACGGAAACGTACATGGAGCTGTCCTCGGGGTTCTTCCCGTCCGGGTAGAAGTAGATGGCCCAATCGTACCCTCCGATGGTGAAGACGTCGCTGGAGATACACTTTCCGGCCCCCATCCCCTTGGCCAGCGAGTACCCCTTGATCGAGAACTGGTGGGACCCATTCACCGTCTCGTTAACCGACCTCGACGACGACCCGTCCTTCTTCCCCGATGCGGTAGCTTCCGGGTCGCCCATTAACGTGGCGGGCGGTGGTTAAAGATCGGAACTTTAGGTGGAGGACAATCTTGGGATTTCAAACCCTAGCGGACGACCGATTTGGGGGATTTGGATTTCCCCACCTTTGGCGGTCGTCGGTTTCTGCTAGGAGAGAAATTGGGGATTCTTTCCTTCTAGGGATTTGAAGGAATTTGAGGAGAATTGGATTATTGTCTATCTTTGAGAAGAAGATAAAAGAAATGGAAATAGAAATGAGAAGGAAGGTGAAAGGTTGGGTTTATTTATTGATTACGTGGGGTGTTCTAGCGGTTACCGACTTCAAACCAAAGGTTGTCTATTTTGACAAAGATAGTTTTAGCATGAAGAAAGATTAGATTAATAACTAATAGAGAAAATTATAGAAATAATAAAGATTAAAATTTTACCAAACCTTATTTCAACTCATTTTTAAGTGTAGGTTACATAATTTGGTTTCATCAGTAATAAAAAATAAACATACACATAAACAAGTAAAAAAAATGGTAGGCTATAAATTATTAAGTTTTAAAATATGGATTTCAATAAGTAGAAAATATGAAATTAAATAACTATAAATTTTAGAGATTTAAAATGCAATATGGATTCAACCATTACTAATAGTGATTCTAAATATTAAAATACAATAGTGTTCATACTTATTAAAACAATTTTAATGTACAATTTAGATTAGTCGATCAATAGTTATTCTGAAAACAAATATTATTAGAAAATATTACACTAATTTCACGATCAAATGCCGACAAAAATTATACTAAACTTCTGTGTTTTGGTCTATACAATAATAAAAAATATCAACAATTTCAAAATTAAATTTAAAAAATTTGTTATCCTTCTTTCCTTATTTTGGAATTCACAAAAATTAAATAAAATCTTATCAACAGAGTTCGACTCTAATCTTAGGCGAGATCCAACTCCTTCATCATACTTACGATGCATTGTAAAATTTTTAAATCTCAAAAGTTAACTTGAGATCTTAACAATTTTCGTTCAAACTAAAATTTCTTATTTAAAGTTTAAATTATAGTGTCGTTTTATTTTAAAACTCATATATTGTTAATGAATAATTTTTTACGATTTTTTAAAGATGTGCTGCTCAGTTTATGCGTTGTCAGAATCGTTCTGTTCACCGGTTACATATTTGTACTATATATTATCTCTTTTATTAAAACTGTATGTTTTAATATCATACTCTTCAATAAGAAAAAAAATCACTTTATTTGTGATTTTCTTTTTTTTTAATAGGTTTCCTAAATTAACAACTAATTTCTATCCACTATTAATTTTTAAATAAATATTTCTACGTCATGGTCACGTAGGTTATGCGTTATAGTTTAGCGCAAATGATGAAATAAACAAGTGATAAATGCAACGTTAATATTTTTTAATTACGTTTTTGTCACTCACCATCACCAATAAGTAATTAAACAGTGTTATCAATTTGTCATTATAACATCAATCTAAAAAATTCTGTTAAAAAATAAAACCAATTCACATGGTGCTTAATCAATAAGTATGAAACTAAAAATATTGATCGTACTAATATTTTTTTAATCATCAATAATATCGTTACATGAATTTTTAAGATCTACTAGTTACTATATTCTTACGTACCATAATTTACGGTTTAGTATAAAACTAAAACTAATTGTGATCCCAAACATACGCTGGCGGATTATTTTTTTCTCCCAAAAAAGACCATATTGCCCATAAAATCGTAAGTGGGCCCCACCTAAAGATGAACTGGCTCAGCTTCAAGTCTCCAACTACTCCACTAGTGCTCCCTAAAAATAACAAAAATACTTAATTAGAAAACCAAAATAATACTTAACCTCTACGTCACATCACCGACAAAACCACACACTCTTCTCCCCCAATCTCTCAACCGCCACGGCGAAACGGCGCCGTCGCCTCCCAAGATGAAACCCCTCACGAGCAATGCGGAGCTCCTCAAGACCCCGACGGCGTTAAAGATAACGGCGCTTCTCCTGATCTCCGTCACCTTCTTCTACATGGGCAAGCACTGGTCCTCCTCCTCTTCCTTCCTCTCCCCTTCCCTTCTCTTCTTCTCCGCTCCCTCCACAAACCCTAAGGCAGTCTCCCTCTCCCCCAACCTCAACGTCACCTTCGACGCCTCGACGGTCACCGCGCCGGCGCCGGCGGGAGTGGATGATGTGATTCCGGTTCCGGTTCTGCCCCCTCCCCCGCCGCCGCCGCCGCCAACGTTATCGTCGTTCGGGATCGTGGACGCGGATGGGAGGAGGAGGGATGATTTCGAGGTCGGGGAGCTGGATCCGGAGGCGCTGGAGGAGGAGAGTTGGGGGAATGTCACGGAGGGAGACGGTGGCGGGGGTGGGGATAAGAGGATTAGGGTTAAGAAGTTTGGGATGTGTCCGGAGAGCAAGCGGGAGTATATTCCTTGCTTGGATAACGCAGAGGCGATCAAGAGGCTGAATTCCACGGAGAAAGGGGAGAGATTCGAGCGGCATTGTCCCGAGGAGGGGACAGGTTTGGACTGTATAGTCCCGCCCCCCCAAGGGGTACCGCCCGCCCATCCCATGGCCTCGCAGTCGTGATGAGGTGAAATCTTGTTGCTTTTCTTACTAAACTGCTCTTGGTTGATGGAAAGTTATCTACTTTGGGGCATCGTTAAGTGGGTAGACAATGTTGTTGGTTGGGAAGTTGCCATTCTGAAATATGGACGGAATCTTCGTTGCTGATATGTTGTTGAGGTGGAAACATACTGGGGTAGATTGGGTTGTTGGGTAATTACTGTTTCTTGGTTAAGGAAGCTTCATTGTCTTATAAGGGAGTTTGCATTTTTCAGGTGTGGTTCAGCAATGTACCACATTCACGTTTGGTTGATGATAAAGGTGGACAAAACTGGATTTCCAGGAACAAGGACAAGTTCAGGTTTCCTGGCGGGGGTACACAGTTCATTCACGGTGCAGATCAGTACTTGGACCAGATTACTAAGGTCTGTTTTCTGGGACTCGAAGCCTTTTAAGTTACGATCCTAGATAATGCATGACTGACAGTGATTAATTTGTATTTTGTATAATCCTGGAGATGGTTCCTGAAATTGCATTCGGTAAGCATACTCGGGTTGCCATGGATGTCGGATGTGGCGTGGCAAGTTTTGGTGCCTATTTACTACAGCGGAATGTCCTCACCATGTCAGTAGCACCCAAAGACGTCCATGAAAATCAAATCCAGTTTGCCCTTGAGCGTGGTGTACCGGCAATGGTGGCTGCATTTGCAACTCGTAGACTTTTGTACCCAAGTCAAGCCTTTGAAGTGATACATTGCTCAAGATGTAGAATAAACTGGACTCGTGATGGTATGCCTACTCTTATCTTTATTTACCTTGTTTTCAGGAATTAATGATACTTTCGCAAAAGTCAGAATGGAAGCATGTTATTTGGCATCCTGATTGTGGTTTTATCTTATGAGCTTCATTTTATAGATGGCATATTGCTTCTTGAGGTCAACCGGATGCTTCGGGCTGGAGGATATTTTGCATGGGCCGCTCAACCAGTTTATAAGCATGAACCACTCCTGGAGGAACAGTGGGAAGGTGCTTTAAATTTCGCAGTTGCTTGCTTTGCAACAGAATCCTTCCTAACCATCTTAGAGTTGTCTCATCTCTGCCGACCACTTAACATCATCTTGTGCTCTTTCATTATCTAATTGCATTTACATTCTTTGATTTACATTAGATCTTCTGATGTTGCTATGGGTAAAGATTCTTAATTATTTAAGTATGTCCGAGGAAAGTGGACAACTTTAATTCGAGTCCCTCAAATATAGAACTCTATCAAGATATTGGTTAGATCTTTGCCTGCGGAGATTTTGTTATATCCTTATTGTACTGATATATCCTGTCATTTGGAAATTATACATAACTGTTGTTTGGTTTGCAGAAATGCTTAACCTTACTAATCGACTTTGCTGGACGCTTGTTAAAAAGGAGGGGTATATAGCAATATGGCAAAAGCCATTAAACAACAGTTGTTATTTAAGCCGAGAAGTAGGAGTGAAACCTCCTCTGTGTGACCCGAATGATGACCCGGATAATGTTTGGTATGTCTTCTGTTCTCTTCTTGAGTTCCTCAAGCAATTTGACGAGTGTCTTCTCTGATCTTAGCTATAAGGCTGTGCTAGAATATCCAACAATGCTAAAGGTGAATTTAGAGCTGAACCTAACACAGGAGAATATGACCAATGGAAAAGTACATGTAAATGAATTTGAATCATTGGGTAAGAACTTAGAAGGGATAGCAGGCAACAAACATTCCATCCAGTCGGTAGTTAAACTTGCTGAACATTTTTGGTATTCAGTATTGGCTTACTGCATTGAATTTATTTTAAGAAATCTGTATGTTGATGTTGTCCTGGTGATTTTGTTTGTAATATTCGAGTTTGTACTGATAAGGTTTCTGCGAACTTTGCCATAGGTATGCTGATCTGAAGTCCTGCATTACTCGGCTGCCAGAGAATGGTTATGGGGCACATATTACAGAGTGGCCTGCCCGTTTGCATGCACCTCCTGAGAGGCTCATGAGCATACATATTGATGCATACATATCCAGGAAAGAGCTATTCAAAGCTGAGTCAAAATATTGGGGGGATATCATAAGCAGCTACGTGCGTGCTTGGCATTGGAAGAAGATGAAACTTAGAAATGTTTTAGACATGAGAGCTGGCTTTGGAGGGTATTTCATCTACATAATTCTTTTATTGATAGCTCGATTAGCTTTATCGTTGACTTCAGCATCTAATATGTCTCATTGTTCTGGTAGCTTTGCTGCTGCATTAATCGATCAGGGAATTGATGCATGGGTTCTGAATGTGGTTCCTGTCAGTGGCCCTAATACATTGCCTGTCATCTATGACCGTGGACTTTTAGGAGTTATGCATGACTGGTAATGTTTTGTACCTCATTTGCCGTTTGATTGATGGTTGAATTGTTTATATCTTCTGTTCTCTTGTGTAATATCTACTCTATGATGTGTGTATTGACAAGTTCGTTGTTCCCTTTCGGACACTTTAGGTGTGAAGCCTTTGATACATATCCTAGAACCTATGATTTTTTGCATGCAGCTGGCCTCTTCTCGATTGAAAGGAAAAGGTGGGCCGACCGTCCAAAAACTTTGTGGTGTGGTGGTGTGAAATCTATTTACATCTAGCCCGTAATTTGTCTTCATGTTGTTTTCTCTGTATCAGATGTAACATGTCAACCATAATGCTTGAGATGGATCGCATTCTAAGACCAGGTGGTAGAGTTTATATCCGTGACTCGATTGATGTCATGGAGGAACTTCAAGATCTAGCAAAGGCCTTGGGATGGGCTGCCACTTTGCACGACACTTCTGAAGGTCCTCATGCAAGTTACAGGATCTTAACATGCGACAAACGGCTTTTGCATGCTTGATAGGTTGGTTCTGTTATTGGTTATATTTGTGATGCAACTAACTGTAAATATAAGATCGGGTGAACACCTTGCGTCTCTAACAAGCGGGAGGCGGTGCACACAAGCATATCTTCGACCAAAGAGATGTTGGGGCTCAGAGGTTGAGGGGCAGCGTACAAGCTCTTTTCTTGCATTGCTTTGATCTTTGGGGATTGCTTAACGTCTTCTCTGAAGCAGATATGAAAGGATGGGGTACGCCGGTCCCCGGAGACCGAAGTTTGCATTTCAGAGGTGTTCATCAGAGCTGAACTGTAGAGGAATATTGAAGTAAAGGAGCCTCTATAGTGATATGTAAAACTCTCTTCACACATTCTTTCTGGTTTATAGGAAAATGTTGAAGCTGTAGTGATTGTTTTGCAGGTTTTCTTCAATAAATTATTTGTTTGATCCGAACCGCTCATTAATGGTTTTATAGGCATTGTTTTAGATAGGAAGCAACATAAATAAACCAAATATGAAGTAAGAAAGTCAAATAGCGGTAGAACTTGTATCTGCTATCCTTCAGAACATGTATAACCTGGCCTCATTTCTCAGATTTCGGCCTCCACACTTGTTGGCCTTTGCATTGCTGCTGATGAGCTGACCTGTGCTTAGCCGAATTGTTACGATGACCTTCTTGCGTTTGGTTAATCGCAATGACAGGACGAGTCTCCTGATTCTTCTGAGTGAAGCCAGTCTGAATGATTTCCTTTCTTTCTGATGATGAATTTTTCGTTTTTCTCTTTGAAAACTGACGCCGTCCCTTTGGATGTGTATTCCGAGGCCAGCTACTTCGCGGATCAGCCCTAGCAGGAGTTCCAGTGATGAGAGATGCTATTTCAGGTCCAGCCAAATAGCAGAGCAGAGAAATTCTATTATTGGAGTTTGTTGCCTGAAAGGCTGTTTGAAATGCTCCAGATATCTTTGTCAGATTTCCAGCGGTAATGGACCTTGCGGTATTCGCTGGTTGATCGAAGGGGTCTTCAATCTGCTCAGGTAACCGACAAGACTTAAGAAAAAGATACAATTGTGTGTGCGCGCGGACGAATACGACAGTGAGGGAGAGAGAGAGAGAGAGAGAGAGAGAGAGAGAGAGAGAGAGAGAGAGTTTTTTACGAATAAGGCATAAGTTCGGGGCAACCATCTGGTGTTGCTTCTGATATCTTCCCATCGTCCTGTAAACGGACAAATTCCGACTGTTCCAGCCTTCAAGCTTATATCAGAAAACTGCAAGCATTGTTGAGTCAGTTCAGAGGATCAATGAAATGCACTTGGATTATCACAAAAGTGCGAGCTCGAACCTTAAACAGGAACGAAGTAAAGAGCTCTGCCGATGAACTTCGGTTGATTACTCTGGATCGATTTGATAAATATCTCGCAATGTTAACACGACATGTTTCTTGAATATATGTCTCCGCTTCAATCCTCACGCCTGTTTCAAACATTGGAAAATACAGCTTCAGAAAATATATGTCGTGTGATGATAACTGAGCTAGTGAGGAATGATCGTCATGAATGACAATTATCATTCGAAATAGAAGTTGAAAGTGTCTGAAGCTCGACATATACCGACAAGATCGTCCACTGCATTTCTCGGATATATGTCACTAAGAGGAGGCAAGATTGCAGGCACACAAGTCTGCAGAAAATCCATTGTAAGGGCAAGTAATTAAACGCCAATTCAGAAAACACGCTATACCATTCGAGATTGTTTCGTTAATACCTGGAAATGAAAGATGACAAGCAAACAGAGGGAGTATGAGTTGAAAGTCCCTGATCTAGGATTGTTGATATTCTGAGCTTTGGCCCATTGCTTGACCTGCAAACACAACCATTTGGGTCATATCTAGAAAATCGAATGTATTTTCTGGAAAAAACATAATCGACGAGATTGCTCGATAATCACCAGGAACACCATCTCACGGAAACGTCCATCGATTACATTAATCCAATATAAGAACTTGGATTTCAGCTGGCCCGGTAGATTGTCAACTGAAATGTCACAAGAGATGCCCGGATAACCGTACTCCAAGTTCAAGATGGGAACCCTTGCATCTGGTACATACCGCAGTCTCCTCCATCCACCTGCATATTGACATTGCTACAGAAAAATTAGCGGTTTGATCGGCCATATCGATGAGGTAACAAACTGTTGGTTGCATCAATATTCCTGAAGTTCCAAACCAACATCGCATCATCACCTTGCTTCCTCAAAGCTACAAGTAACTCCTCGAGTATAGCTTGTTTACGCTTCTTTCCAACGAAAGACACATACGAGCCGGTCGTAAACATGACAGATACGTCTACGTCGGCCCATCGACTGAACATATTCGACAAAAACGATCCGAAAGGCTCCACAGTTGACCCTATTCATAGGAGCATACGAGTGATCAGTATGATTACAAATATTTTTTTTCATATGGTAACTTGCATTGCTAGAACTAAATCACTAATACAATCAAAGTTTACCTCTAAGATTTTCCAAAGACTTGACAACCTCTTCTAAATCTTTAATTAACATAACTCTTCTCCTCCAATCTTCATGGGAAGGATTGATTGCATTGAGTATTTCCCTAAGAGTACACTCCAACACATTGTACGCGCTCATATTTTCATGCATCATCATGCCCCTGAAAAACAAAAAGAGGCAACAATAACAAAAAAAAAAAAAATTTGCTGAGTGCAATTTGGGGAGAACCAATTAATTCTGAATTTCAGTAACATTTTATCTATATACCCACGATTCATTTATCAATAATACATATTTATATTTAAGTTAAAATGTTAAGATCACATATTGATTGATTAATCTTTATAAAAAAAATACCGTAATACAAGTAGCAGTATTATAGTTTCGTGATAAATTTCATATTTTATTTTATTATTCTAAGTTAACATTATGTAAATATTATCACATAGAAATAATAGAAGTTGATATTTTCACATTAACATAACTTTTAAGTTAGAATAATCAATTTTTTAACTTCTAATTTGAATAAACACCTAAATTGACGCAATGTAAATTTATGAAATGTAGAAAAAAAGGGTTTCTAATGAAGGGAAATGTAAAGGACAAACAAATCTTGCAAGTGGCAACCAGAGGGAAAGTAGTAAATGCTAAAAGGGTAACATTTAAAAAGAATAAGAATTGTAAGGTAAGGAGGATGGAGGATTCCTCACATACTCTACGCAAAATAAATGAATAAATATGCATCATAAAAAAATTATTGTCAAATTGGCGATTTGATTGATCAGGTCAATAAACTGATGACTCGAAAAGCAAAATGATCGTTTTTCAGGGGTATTTTCAAAATATTTGTTTTAATTATATAAAACGCAACCGGAACAACCCAACAAGGTTTCAAGTCAGTTCTAGGAATTATTGGTTATGGTTTAACCGGTGAATAGTTTTTAAAAAGAAATTAAAAAACCTAGGTATTTTGGCATATTTCAAAGGAATAAATTCTGCTCAGTTTCACTGTTTTGGAATCGTCGATTTTACAACTTAGTACATTTTTTGGTGGAAATTTACAACTTAGTACATGACAGTTCTCTAAAATGCAGGATCGTAGAAGATTATAGGGCAGTTCTCAAAAACGAAAAAATCATAAATGTAACTTTCTGAAGTTTTTGGAATTCTGTGAACCACGGCCACATTTCAGGTTTAAATTCTGATTACCGTAATTGTCGGTTGGACAGTCTGAACAGAACTGTTGCCTCGTGTTTAGTCTAAAATCTCCTAATCGTTTAATTCGCCAATGAGAAATTCTAGAAAGAAAAAAAAATACACCTCAATTAGCACCCGAAACTCACTAACATTAAAAACGTAACACAAGTTTTGAGCACCCACCAAGAATTGAATAACAGAAATATTACCCGTTAGTTCTGACTGATCCTTCCACTTATCAATTAGGACATTGGAGAAGAAAGTATTCAGGTCTTTTATTGGAGAAGAAATAACCTATAAGATATGATTGGTTTTGTTCATTTTATTTTCTAAAAGATTTTACTTCTTTTTATAGTGTAATAGAAGGTTGGTGAAGTTGCATTTTTTTAATTGTGGGCAAGTGTTTTATGATTTGGTAAATTATTGATGAGCATTTACTATATACCAAATATGAAATACTAAAATAAAGGAGGACGTCTCGCTATCTGAGTAATTCGTGGCCGTTGGATGTAGTAAGAATACGTGTTGGTCATTAATTGGATTTGTGACGTGTTTTATTGGTCTTATAATGCCTTGGATTGGTGCATTGTTGCTGATGTGGATAAAGCATGCACGTGCCTCGCACGTATAGGAGATGGGATAAGTGTCATGACCCGCATTTGGATTACAACAACCGCCGCATGATCACTAAATCATGAAAGGCTCAATAATGTTCTTCTAGGTCTGATCCAAATTTTAGTCATTTAGAACCTTCTTTAAGTCTCAAGCATTTATCCATGTAAAACACTAATTGAGAGTTTCATCACAGTCGCCCATAATTCGTAACACATGATAACAGGATCACATCTAGAACAATTAGATAATCAAAATTAATTAGTCCAGCTCCGAAAAATTTAAATAAACTAGAGAAATCCTTAAAGAGTAAACAACATCCTTAACATCCATAAAATGAGAGTGTAACAATTCCTTTATTGAAAGATGAACATGGTCTAAAGAAACGATTGAGAGCATTCTCCTGGATCTCCAATATTGGTTATGAAATCTTTATTCCCTGAAACCACAGTTGCGACTTTGGGTGAGTTTCGCTACTCAGTGAAGTCATTCAATCTCCCACCCGAAGCCAGGTCAAATAATTAAGATTCATAGCTATTTCACAGTTAACAAGTTATTCAACGCAATACACATATAAATGCATGACGACCAAACTCCGGAGTCCTTCCTAATGAGGTTATACCATCAAATCACTCTCAATGGCAGGTTCCTAAACGATACCACCCCTCGTTTTTATGGGGACGATTATATAACCCCTAATGGCAGGGTCCTAAACGATACAATCCCTCGTTTTTATGGGAACCATCATATAACCCCCAATGGCAGGGTCCTAAACGATACAACCCCTCGTTTTTATGGGTTCAAACCTATTAATAACCTCATCAGGTTCTACATGACAAAACTTAACTGAACAACTTCGAAACAATTTCAGAGACTAACTTCATTGAACAATGCAAAACCTAGTCACAAAACTTCGTAGGACAATAGCAAATCTTAACTGTATGGAACTGTCGAATTTACCGAAAAGTTGTTCCTAATAGAATATTCAAAACACTGTCAACCATGAACAGAACAAGTGCCCAACCTAGCAAACAATTCTCACGACAGCCATATGGAGTTAATCACTTCGCAAATGATTAATCAATGCATAAAGTAAGACTGTAAGTAAATAGTTTCACGATCCTAAAACTAGGAATATCCGAACAAGATACGTAAGAGAGCAAGGCACAAGCATACTATTAAATAATTAAATCACTCACCGAACTGGGTCAAATCAATATAACCAATAGAAAACAAATAAAAGCACTTCGAATGTAAGTATGAACAACTTACTTGGATCATCGATTTTAACCCTTAGTTATTTAGGACGTATGTCCTCTACTGCTTCCTTCTTCAGTTAACACTCGAATGCCTTGTTCTCTTCCTTCGTAGCTTTCAAGTTCTCCAGAGTCTAACGAATCATTTGGAAAGAATATTAGCATAAGGAAAGAAGGTATTCCCGTAATCAATCTTCTAGGATAATATGAAGATGTCTTCCTCCATTTCTTAATGTCATACGTCACTTAAAATAATCCCTCCCACTTCCCTGGAAATTAGGATAGTGGAGGACGTGTGAGTATGGGCTTTTAGGAGTGGTTATTAGTAAATTTCTCCCCAATCTCTCTAGTCTATTATTATACACATTAAAATGAAATCTGGGATTTTACAATAAGATTGGGTTCTCTAACACTTTTTACATGATGATTTTGTAAAAGGAGGAGAGAGAAAGACGAAAAAAAGGAAGAGAGAGAAGTGGAGAGGAGAGCGTGAAAAGGAGGAGGGGATTATCCTGTGATACCCCGTATATGAATTGTGTGAAAGGCTTAAGTTATTTGATTGTTACTATCCATACCAACAAGGTGCACCTTCTTTTCGGGCACACATCCTGAAAGAACTTCAAGGTTAAACGCGTTTGGTCGAGGGTAGGATCAGGATGGGTGACCTCCTGGGAAGTTTCCCAGGGTGCATACTAGTGAGGACAAAGCATATAGAAAAGACCCGTGTTGGTACAATGGAGTCAGTCGGTTAAATCACGGGCATTACATATCCAATAGCTAAAATTGATTCTAGGATGAACCTGTAAAAATTGAATTTATAGTACCCAATCCACTTCCATAGAAGATGAAACAGAATAGAACATACGCGACTTGTTGCCGTATTTTGATGAATCGAATCCAGCAGTGAGAATTTAGTATATAGCAAATATTGCTAAAAAGTAAATTAAACTTATATAAACAGTTTTGAGTTGAACAAAATGTAACGTCGTCCCTATACTACTAAACTATTGGATGCAGGGGGAATTTGCTTTATTATTGTGTTTGTAAGAACTGCAAAACTCACTTGGGTATTCGTAATAACTTCACGGAGTATTTAATGATTTATCATAAACTTTGACTTATGATGTTAGCTTACATTTTTGTTTATACAAAAAATTCATAATAGAAAGTTTGGTCGTTATCGTTGATCGTCTTCATCTTTCTCGAATTTTTTCTCTCCCTTAAAGTGGAACAAGCGATTTGGTCAACGGACAAAGAGAGAAAAGAGACAAGGAGAAAGCATAATGAGACTCGAGCGTAAACTTTTGTCCTCGTCTTTTCCTCTCGTGTGTCTGTCTCTATCTTTCCTCAATAGATTTTGAGAAATGGTATCAGAATTAGTAAAACATGTTTAGGATTGATTACATGATATTTAACTAAAATCTCCTCGCAGATACTTAAGGACCAGAATCGAATCTTTTCTTCCGCAAATATCATATGAAAAAGTTTAAATATTGGTTTTGATCTTAGTTGACATTTTTTTAAACAAAACGACATTTATATTCTTAATTAAAAAATTAACATTTTCAACCTCACGAACACTAATAACTCCTAATAAATTTAACACACTCAACTACACTATAAATCCAAACAAACTCAGCTACACTAGAAATTAAACTGAAGTCCAAAACTCAACAAACTCAATTACATCATCATTGGAAATTCTACTACTCAAGAAAATCTAATTAAAAATCCAAACCATCTCACTCCTCTAGCCGGGCACCACGCTCGGTCCTTTTGGTAGTAATTGAGATGAGGTCGAACGCGTTCAGACACTTCTTCCCGGTGGGCAATTTCAAGGAGAGAGGAACAATAAGCAGTCATAAATGGAAGAATGGCAACCGTAATTATGTTATAAACAAGGGATTATGCCAACTGTAGAGTGATCTTGATTTTTACGTATTACATTGATCTAGTTGAGAAAATAAAATTCACAAAATATGCAAAGCTAGATTCAATTAACAAGAAAACTCGGGCAAAGGAAAGTATTTTTTTCCTAAGCAATGATAAGATTTGACTTATCGGGGCATCTCAGGAACCCAATCGATGAAGCAATGGGTCATTTTGGGTCCGATGGAAACAAATAGTGACGGCCCATGGTGCTCTGGGATCACCAAAGACCCATTTTCCCATTTTGGAATATAAAAGTTTTTGTTATATAAATTTTAATATTTAAATTCGAATATTATTGAATTTATTTTAGAATTCACTTTCGTTGCGAGTTTTTTTTTTTTGTAAACACAAAAAAACAAATTTTACTTTTTGTGACTTCGAACAACTCAGAACTGTAGTGTCTAGATCAGTGAAGCTTATTTTTTAGCCATAGTTGGAGTTTTTATTTTTACTTTTTTCAAGTTTAACAACATTTTTTTTTTAGATTTAACGACTTCATTGTCTTCTCAAATTTTAGACTATTTTTTAATTCTTAACTTCGATGTTTATATTCTGGAAATTTACAGACTAAAAAAACCACCTTTCCCGTTGGTGATAAAGTCCTCCGTAAGAAATTTTGATTTGAATAATTTGATGGTAATCATTTCAGTGCAATATATAGACTATCAATCTTTTCAATAAAATTAAAAAGAATATAATTATTGTGGGATCTCGGTTAAAATTATGTTGTGACTCGATGAAATCGCAACAATGGAGTACAATTGCAAAATTTTCCAAGGGACTGGCTGGGATGATGGCAATCAACATCAGATCTAAACCAAATCTTACAAAAGAAAGATGGTGGGTGCCACAACGGAGACAGGATTCTAGGTGTCACTTCTTAATTGATTGTTCATGTGGGCCTCCCACATCTCCTCCAGGTCTTTGATCTTTTATTGGAATCCAAATAATACAACTCAACATTATCTTTCTTTGAAAATGAAGAACTGCTTAATCAAAAGTCAATCCATATTACTACGATTTTAAAAATGTGACAGATCGATATTTCAATCAACCAGGAAAAAAATTGGGGTCGATTGAATACCACCGGTTCAACGATTTAGATTGACTTAATTTGTTGTTGGCTTGATTGTTCAGCCAAAAAGAATTTTTCAGTGGAATATTATATTTAAAACTTTATTAGATTAGAAATGAATAATTCGGATTTAGATGGTTGTATAGTATAGCTATTTGCCATTTTTATACAAACATAATATAGTATAGCTATTGCCATTTTTATACAAACATAATAAATACTTTGTATCAAGATTAGAAGATTAGAAGTGTATCTTTAATTACTTTTGTGTTTGCCTTTAAGATGTGGCATTAAATAAATACTTTGAATTGTAATAATGGTAGGCGTGAGTGGAGGACCGGAGGTTCATTAGCTTTTCTGGGTTCGGCGTACTAATAACCTTGTACTAACAAATAAATAATTTTGGACAGTTAATGGGTGAAGAAATTTGGAGTTCAAATTATGATAGCCCAGTTATTCGAAAAACTTTATAATCTTTTAAAAAAATTACAATGCATTAACTTGTATTAACTGATTTAATAGTTATTTCAGAAAAAAACATTGTAAAACATTAATGTTTATCTTTAAAAAATAGAAAAATATTCTAAACTTCCAATGTTTCGAGAGATTTATGTCAAAATTTCTTCTTCCTCGAGAGGAACAAATAGAAACGACAAAATAATGTGCCAAACAAAAAATTTGCATTGATAATTAGGAAAATTTATTTTATTAATTTAATTTTAGTTTCATGTAATTCCAAATCATCAAAAAATCTTGAGATCTCAAAAGGATTTCAAAAGGATTTCACAGTTCATTCTTCTCTTACCTGAAATTCAAATAATGTTGTTTTACTGCATGCGGAGCATTCTAACTCGGAATTCTATTTGGTCGATGTTGTTGACGTGTGTCAGTGTCTTTTTTCTAACACAATATCAAAATAGTTTAGTATTTTTTAAATATCTATTGTTATTAAAGATGTGGTCTGACCGATAGTTCGACCGATCAGACCACAAATTAGACCATATTCTAGTCAAGACACGTACCTTACGAATCGGACGAATTCTGGTCAGACTAGGTGATTGATATGGATTTTTGACCCTTCCGGTTAGTAAGGTTTGGCAGTAAAATTGAAAAAATGGACAATTTTTCCAAGATTTTTTAATCCCTAGATCTAAATTTTCATAGTGGGAAAGTGGTGGAGGAGGAAGGGGGAGAAGGAGAAAGAGGAGGAGATATATTTGGAATTTTTTTAAAAATATAGAGTCTGGTGAGACCGATTAAAATGAAGATTGGCCAAAAAAGCAGGTGGATCTTCTGGTCTGTTTTGTGAACAATGCAAATGCAAACCCTAAGTATTAATTTTGCTCCTTCTAATCTCTTCCACCCTCTTCTTTCTTCTCGTACTGTAAATTGTGGTGAGTTTGCGAACCACCACATAAAGTATTGATGGACTCACTCGTCCTTTTCTCCAACTCCCTCAACTTCCTCTTGAACTCTTTAACTAGCTCTCACACCTCAAACTGTCCTCCTTCTTCCTTTCACTTCCCGTAAAACATTGTCTATACTTTGTCCCACTTTCAACCCTCCAACTCTCTGCCCTTCTTGTCCCCACGTTTTTACCCTCCACCTTTGCCACAATTGCATTCTTAATAGCAGACAATTCTATCCCGGGCACAGCCTCGCTCGGGCCCCATCGCTCAAGCACCTTTAGACTGATCTCTAGTGCCAAGTACACCCAACAAAACTCCCTACTCTTTAGATGCAATCTCTCCACAAAGTCTATCTCCATCGGCGTCGTCATGGTGAAGTTCTCGAGCTGTAGATCAAAGGAGTTTGCAAGATTCTCTAACCGTGAAACCACGATATACGAAAGTGAACTTTTTCCTTGACCATACAGAGCAATTTTGCAATAATGAACATTATTATATTTTTTCCAGAGTTTGGACAACTTATTAGCGCAGCAATATACTTCATCGACTAAGAAACAAAATACGATTGGAAGTGAATTTTAGAGCAGCTTCCTAATTTAGTTCAAATTTAATGATTAATAAAAACTTTAAATATAACTTGATAGATCTTGGAAGTCTTAAATTTTGTAAAAATAGGATTATACAACATTGTATTTTACCGCGCAGAATACAAGATCTGCAATTCAGTAAAGTCACATCGACCTGCGAACACTTATTACATGTACAGATGCAACGTCTCTCTTGTTTATTCTAATTTATAATCGAATTGTCAATAGTTTCCGATATTTAATTTTTTTCTTCACACCCTATTTTACGACAATTTTGTATAACATTTTTTTACTTTCAAAAATTTAAAATCAAATTCTATTATATAAATCTGTTGTCTTCCTTTATATTGCATTATTTTCAAATTGTATGATATCAATTAATAACACAGAAAACATGTTAGTTCACTCTCAGCATGAGATCCACTTCGTTATATGCATTATTTATTTTGGTTCCAACACACATGTAAAAAAATTGTAGTCTACTGACATAAAATATTGTAAATATTAGTAGGGAAAGTTCATGGTTCAAATCATGGTGGTGTGTAAAATATTACTTTAAATTAAAAAAATAAATAAAATCCCCAACTCATTTAGGAAAAAAGATATTTCATATATTAAACACATTGTAAGTAACGAAATAGCAATTAAATAGAGACGTGAGGTCTGTCGAACATCTAAAATTAAATTATTTTTTTGGTATAACTCCTCAAACACGCCTAATCTAAACTAGCTGGTACGCCCACGATATAGCACTAGGTACCCAATTTTTGCTCTCTACATGTCCAATTGAAATCTTGTTTGGATCCCAATTTTTGTGGACAGCATATTACTTAAGACCAACTATACCAAGCTCGTGCCATTTCAGGACCAACTTCACAACTTGAAGAATATAATTAAAACGGAGGAATCATCCAGTTCCAAGAAGGAACAAATGAACAACTTGCCTCTTAGTTAATTTATACAAATTATTTGGCTAATTGCTCTCTACATATCCAATTGAAATCTTGTTCGCCCAAAACGACCATCCGGGTCATCACCAACCTTGAATTCCAAGGCCAACCCTAGAGATGGCTTAGGACTAAAATTACTAGGGGGGAAAAAAACAACCCAACTACATATATAAGAGAAAAAAAAATTAAAAATTAGAACCCATCATCCAATTCTTTTCATGCATCCTTGTTCTTCCTCAGGTCGACCACGACCACGCTAACGTTGTCGGAACTGTTTCGGGCCAGTGCCAGTTTGGTTAGTAGGACGGAGGCATCAGAGCACGCCTTGTCCGATCCAGCCACGGATCCCCCAACAGCGAATCCGCTGTTGGGGAATTCGGGATTGGGCTTGGACCGCGAACTATGCGCCTTCAGGCACATAGCCGCCACCCCACATGCGGTCTCGTTCGTCACCACGTCCCATAGGCCGTCGCTCGCCAGTATCAGGCACTCGTCGTCGTCAGTTCGGTCCGTCACAGTTACCTCCGGTAACGGGATCACGTACGGCTTCAGATAATTATCGCCTGTACGGGAAACCACAGATTAGTCATTAATTAACTGGTAATTAGAAAATAAGTCAACAAGCATTTTCCGAATTATATACATACCTATTGCTCGAGACATAGCTAGAACACCAAGGACACGTGGACCCTCCCAGTAGATGACACGTCCTCCCGCCGCTTCGATCCGTTCCAACTCGTCGGGTCTATCAGGCTAATTAAAACAAAAAATTCCTCAATTAGCGGTTGTTATGAGAGAAAAATCTCATTTCGAACAGAGTAAAAAAAATATTCATCAGTTAGCTACCTTGTGATCGGTGGAGAAGGGGATTGCGACGCCGTTCCGACAGAGGACAGCACGAGAGTCGCCGCAATTCGATACGATGATCTTCTCCGGAGTGACAACGGAGACCACAGAGGTGGACCCAACGGCGTCGCACTGCTGGGCTTGTAGCTCGCACCGGCAGCTCGAGCCATTCCCATCACCACGAGCCGCGGTCCACTCCTCCACGTCGCGGTCCATACGAGTGAAACTCCTCGTCATCAGATCCTCCCACTGGACCGCTTCGCCGGAGCGGTTTACCTCCTCCTCAACTATCTCGTGGAGCCGATCCCGACACCGCATCGCCACGTGGGAGCAGCCGTGACCGTCGAAGACCCCGAAGAAGGAAGAGCCGCCGCCGGTTCGGGTGAAGCCAGTGCGAATAGAAACCGCGTCCTCCATGTCCCGCCTCCGCCCGCAGACTGACGTCATCCCGAACTTCTCGGCCTTGTTGTTACGGACATCTCCGTCTTCCTTCGCCGGGCGGGAGCTCTCCGCGGCCTCCACCGGAGCAACCGGCTTCTTGGGCTCGTTGCTCGCCTCGTCGTCTCCGGAAACTCCGGACGCATGGATCCTCGAACGCTTCTTCCTCAAAGAGCCGTCGATGTCGGAAGGAGGGACGAACGTGAATGGTCGGAGCTCGAGACAGGTTGACCGGCGTTTGGCCCGAGTACTCGCCGAATCGACCGATGCGGCGGCAGCCGGCTCGCTCTCGCCCACTATCCCACAACAGATCCCGGCCATTGATCAATTAAGATTTAACACAATTCGAACACGAACCAGAAGTATTAGTAGAACAGAAGAAAGTTGGTACTTTCAGGTCAAGAGAGTGCAAATGATTTAGAGTAAAGAGAGACGAGAGGCAACAGACAAAGCACAACAAATGAGATACGAGAGATCTTTTCAAAGTAGAGGGTGAGGTCCCATTAATATGCCTTTCTCTTTGCCCTTAACAAATAAATATATTTTTTGTTGTTTTAGATTTTGGCCAAATTATCTCTTAGTCTCTCGTCTTAATTGAATTCTCTTATTGGATTACTTCTTTCTCATAAATGATTTAGCTATCTCTGTATATTGAAAAAATATTGGTTTCGGATCCGTGGTTGACTTCAACACCTGTTTTTTAATTTTTTTGTCATATGAAATAACTATTTTACACTTGACAAATTTTATCTTATTATGTCTTTTTGTGAAGGTTAAAATATTTATTTCACATGACAAAAAAATTAAAAAAAAGCTGATTTGTTCGATGAAGACCCTAAATAATTATTTTTAAATAAAACATGAATATATTACTCATTTATGAGAAAGTAAGTACCCTATAAAAAAATTATGTTAAATTCAAGGACTACAAAATAATTTACCCTTAGATTTAAGCAATATATCTAATCACAACAAATTTTAGCATGTTTGTGGGTAATCAATTAAGACCCCTAATTTCCACCAAAAAAAAATTAAGACCCCTAAAAAGTAAAAAATGAGTTTTGAGTGAAAAAAGGTAAGGCGGGGCCCATACAGGGACATGTCCAGTTGGTATGACGTTGCCACCTAGTGGGGCCCACAGTCGAGGAGGGGTGGTGGTGGGAGCTTACCAATATATCATCTCACACCGTCCATCTTTCTCTCTCCTTGCGTCTGCAGACCACGTGTGCGGGTGTCATAAAGGAAAGTATGTTACGTGGGCTAATAGGAGCACAACACGAGTTTCTTGTACCGGCCTGTCTTTCCTGACACGCATGTGGTCCTTCTCCTTCCTGTCCGGCAGCCTTCCCCTTTCTTCTCTCTCTCTCTCATTTTGGAGATTTTTTAGTGCGCCCTATTATTTTCATTTGCATTTTTTAGATTTGAATTTCTGTTGAGGTCTTATAATAATTTTTTAAAATGTTAAATTAAGTGTTTGTTTTTTCAAAAATAGCTAATTACAACAAAAGTTATATATTCTAGCATTTTAACTCTAGATTGATGAAGAAAATAACTTTTAATTTGTATTCATAATTGGAGAGATTACAAATATTATAGTCACATCTAATGAAATAAGTACAGAATCAATTAGAAAAAAGTAAAAAGAAAATGTCAATTTGGCAATTAGCTGTTACGAGAGCAACACTACAATTGAGATCAAGGTCAAATTGGTGTGTGATTCTTTTAATAGACATGATTGGAGACTTTGGTGTGTGATTTTTCTAAATAGATACGATAGGAGTAGTTGGAAAATATCTAACCATTACTACAAAAGAATCGTGACTTAATTGAGAAAGAATTTTTGCAATTCTGACGATTGGATTTGCAGAGTTTAACATTGCCAATTACGAATGTCGGATCTTCAATCTGATTAATTGCAATGAAATTAGATTTCTATTTTTTAAATTTGGTCTTCAATTTTTAACACTTCCCCTCCGGGTAAGAATGTCACAAATTCCCAACTTTGAGAGATGAGATTTGAATAAGGCTGCCTTCATATTCTTAGTGAATAGATTTGTAGGTTGTTCTTTGTTCTCGATGGGTGGTGTGATAATAGTGTCATCTTGAACTTATCACGAACATAATGAAAATCAATTTTAATATGTTTCGTCCTCTCGAGAAAGATTACATTTGAGACAATATGAATTATTGCACCGTTATCACAATGTAGGGAACTAGAATCTACACATGAAAGTTTCATTCACTCGATAAATTTCAGACCCAAATAATTTTAGTAAGAGGTACAGCTTTAACATGATAATTTGTCTCAACATTTGATCTTCACACGACATTCTGTTTTTTGGATTTCCAAACAATTGAATTATTGTCAACAAAGAAACAATAACCTCAGTTACATCGTTTATTGTTCTAACAACATGCATAATTATAATTACGAAATGCAAAAATATTCAAATGGTTATATTGAGACATGTGAATCTCCTGACTAGGACAGTTTTTAAGGTAATCGATGATTCTTTTCATGATTTTAACATGTTTATACAGAGAATGCATAATTTGACTTAATATATTAACAATATACGTGATATCGGGTTTAATATACTACCAACCAACTTTTGAAATTTTAGAATGTGCGGATAGAACTCATCTTCAATGTTAATTACCTTGATGTTGAGCTTAAGAGGAGTTCGATATAGTTTGGATCTGATCTTTTTTAATTTCATTAAGAAGATCTAAGACTACTTTCTCTAATTTATAAAGATATTCTTGCAAGAGTAAGCAAATTCAACACTAAGAAAATATTTAATCTTACCAAGATCTTTTTTGTCAAATCGTTCACGTAGATCATGTTTCAGTTTAGTAATTAAGTAGTCGTTACTCTGAGTAATCAAAATATCATCTACATACACTAGCAATATGAGTTTTTTTTTTTGGTCAAGTAGCAATATGAGTTTATCTTGTAAGGTTTTATGGAGAAAAAAAAGGGAATCTTATAGCATTTCTTGAAGCCGATGGCTAGCAATTTACAAATGAGCTTTTAATAACTAATTTTTCTAAGCCCATAGATTGCTTAACGGAGTTTGCTGACCTTACGAGATTATTATTCAATATGATTTCGTAGATAAACCTCGAGGTTCATTTGCAGAAAAGTGTTCTTGCTATCTATGTAATCAATCTTCTAACCTAATTTTATTGCAACGGATAGGATAATTTGAACAGTATTTCATTTTGGCTATATGGGCAAAAATTTCACTATAATCAATCTAACGAGTTTCTGTAAAACTTTCCACCACGAGTTTTTCTTTGTATCTCACATTTGAACGATTACTATTATATTTGATTTTAACCACCATCACTATTTTGATTTATTTTAAAAATCGATTTGTAATCATTAACCTAATTGGCGTGATATTTTGCTCATTTATTTTTTAAAAAATTAAAATAATTTTTTGAAAAAAGTAAAAAAAAAATTGTAACATTCTGCACCATTCTTTTCACTATAATTTTATGTTTCACATAATTTTATCAAAAATTTGTATCTAATTGATATAGTTTAAAAATTTTATAAATCTTATATAGTTAATAATCATTTCAAAACTCTAAAAGTAGATATCAATCTCATTTCATTTTTTCTCACCAATTCACAAACTCTCCTATAATCTTTCTATACATTTCTCATCTGTTGATAATTCTTTGTATTATATTTTTTATATATGGATTTCAATGATTATATTTTCTAAAATTTTGAATTTAGTTCAGATTCTGATTATAGTTCATATTCTAGTTATAATGATTTATTGGTTAAATTTTTTAATTAATAAGAAGCCTAAACCAAAGTCAATTTTTGGGTTTACCAAGTTATTATTTAGAAAAAGCACATTAATCGTGTTGAGCAAGAGCGCTCTACTCCACGATGAAGGTGTATTATCAATAAAAAGCAAGAAGTTGGTGATGAGCACTTGGTGAAAAACTATTTTGCCCACATGCCAACATATATAGATAATATTCTCTCACACAAATTTTGTAAGCGGAGAACTTTGTTCCTTCAAATAGTAGAGGGAGTGAGTGTCGTTAATCTATATGTTCAGTAAAAGTGAGATGTCACTAGTAAGCTCATTTTGCATTCCTCAAAATTCCATATTTTTCGTGTGACCACAAATTCATTTGAAAAATTATGATATTGTGTATTATATTGTATAATATGATATAAAAGATAAACGAGATGAAAATCCCAAAAAGTTCTTTACCAATAGACCTAGCACGAGCAACACTCGTAAACTATGAATACTCTACTAAACACGACAGATTTCTATCAAATTTTATGACTGTCGATACAAAAATTCGTATTATAAAAACTCATGTCGCTCATAGAAAAGATTTGATTGAGAATTTTTGGGCAAAAAAATTAACCTTCGTAATTAATTATTTAATTTGTAATTATTTATCAGTTTTTAATATTTGGTAAAATGATTATATAGTCCAAAAATAATTTTAATATTTTTAAATTCGTTCGAAATCATATTTAAATTTAATATAATTAATTATATAAAAAATATATATAACATAAACCATTAACAAAATATTGTAGCACAGACATGAGTTTTTGGAAAAAAGCTGAGTACAAAAATAAATATAACATAAATAAATATAACATGACATACTGAAACACCCACGACATGATATTATTGGGTATTAACATTTTGATCGGGACAGGAGCGTCATTTCGGTACGAACAACGAACAACATATATATACATATTTGGTTCCTTTCAAAAGGAAATGAACGGGTTCTTTTTTGTCTGTCATGTAAATGGATGGTTCCGCAAAAAGATGAATTGATAGTCTTGGTTGTAACAGTTATTACAATTTACTTGCATTTTTTGGAAAATTTTACTCCTCTTTTGTTGTTTAGATATTTTTTACTCAAGGTCACCGGATAAAGGTGTTTTCATTGAAATTTTTTCTTAATTTTCCTTTAATACCTTAAGAACTAAATTTAACGTTATGTAAATTAGAGGCTTGTGCGGCACATTGACATAGGTGAAGTATTTGATGTGTGTCAAAAAATGAATGTTATGTGCAAAAGAGTAAAGTGATACGTATTGAACTAAATTTACATCTTTCTGCAGTTAAACTTTTACATAATAAAAAAAAATCAAAATGCAATATAAGAAAAAATTGGTCTAAGAAAATTATCGCACCTCATGTTATTTTTTTAAGTCGTACTACAAATTATTAACTCTTGGAGAATCTACGTTTTTATGCATGCCACCTGCAAGCTATCCTACATTTCACTGGACCAACGATTGCTTGTAGGAACCCAACTTTCATCATATTTTTGTCATTTTGTGAATGATAAAATAGTCATTTCACATGACAAAAAATTACAAAAAAAGTCTGATTTGGTCGGTGGGAAACCAAGACAATCATTTTGAATAAAATAGAGACGGATTAATTATTTATGTAACAGAAGGGACCCAATAAGAGATTTCGATAAAGATCAGTGACCTGAAGATAATTTACCCTTAATATTTTGTTATGCATTAGAAAGTCAAATGACACTAAGTGCATATAACCTGTGGTAAACAAATACTTAAATTTAATTGATAAAATATTGTTTTAGTTTAATAAAAAAAATAGTTTTTAAAAATACTACAATATTATATTTCCGTTAAAAAATTATTAAATATTTTTCTCGTTCTTACTTCTTAGCCTGATTAATTGACATTATAGTTGTTGGGATTCTAGTAACATAAATAAATAAAAAAACATA
>SOPF01021685.1:0-19495 GCA_012979155.1 Hypericum perforatum
TCGCTTTCGTCAACTATAGGTTGAAAGTCTCAACCACCTTTCCATGATTGCCATCACTCCCAAACATTTCCGGAAAAAAAAAAGAGAAATGGCTCGTAATTTGTTAGCATAGGAGAAATCATTTGTTGAGATTTATTTAATATAATTTCTGCGGTGGGGACTTCTCTAAAATAATGAAGTGAGACCAAATGTTGATTTTCATCAATTCGACTGATTTCCTCTCCATTAATTAGAAAGAAGGTAATAGACGGTAAATTTAACGGTGACAAAAAGAATGAAGTTTAAGAACAATATCAATTTGACTCGTGAACATATAATTATGCTGCAATTTGATATAGAATCGCACTCCTTTTCAACTCTATTATTCTGCACGGTTAATTTTCAGTTCAGGACACTGTTTTCTTGACCACAATGTCCTAAAGTTATTGGTGCATGTTAAGATGAACTGTATGTTATTAAAATATAATAGTTGACTATGGCACGTTTGTTGAAACAGTTTGAGGTAGGAAAATCAGAAGTAGATTAGCAGTCTCCTTGTTTGGTAAAAAGATTTAGATCGCAATCTACAAGGAACAATTTTGGTTGGTTGTTTGACTTTTTTGTAATTAAATTATTCAATCTGAACAAATATAATTTATATTTAATATGCTACCTCATGAAGCTGATTATTTATTTTGCGTATGAATTATTAAAAAACATAAATATTATTTAACTAAAAGAATTTGAGAGATAATCTTTTAACTTTTACGATGCTGATTCGTTTAAGTTTTTAGAGATTTTCGTTAGTAACTTTTTTTTAAACCTACAGATTCTTTTAAGTTTAAGATATTTCCTATACTAATTAAATATAAATTATTTTGCTTGATGAATATACTCAGAATCTGCCATCTGCTTCAAATCGTTTTTGCCAAACAAGGTCAATAATCAATACTAGTTTTGATATTATATTAGTTAGCTTCGAGCTACCCATACTAAGTCTTAACAATTAAGAGTATATTCGAATATTTGGATTCTAACTTCTTTATTGTTTTTATTCGAAGTTTTAATATTGAATTTGGTGAATTTATTTTAAAGCAAAATTTTTCCAATTTCAAAAAAATAAAGAGAAAATTAGGCTAAAGTCCCTCTACTTTGGTGATTCAACCTTTTTAATTTTTGCTATTCTAAAACTACTCTTTTAATCCTTACTATGCAAAATAACCGAGCTTTTTAGTCCCTAAAAATCAACATAATTTTTTCAATTCCCATTATACCTTTCTTTTAAAAATTAACCCAAAACCAAATCCAAATAAACCAAATCATACCCAAAAGCAAACCCAAAACCAAACCCAAAACCAAACCCAAACCCGACCACCCTCCCATTCCCTCGCCGCCGCACCCAACCCAACCTTTACAACCTTAGCAGCCTCCACCGCAACAACCCACGATCTCGCCCTCATCCCCTTCGCCATCAACCCAATGGACCCCACCCCGATACACTCTCCTTCTCGACCAGCCACTTCCTCCCTCCTCTCGGCTTCTTCTTCTTGCTAACCCCTCTCTGAAATGGAGCCTTCGACCAGCCACTTCCTCCCTCCTCTCCGGCGCCCTCTAGCAGTCGAAACAGCAGCTCCGTATAGAACCCTTCCTTGTTGGACTTCCCCTTACCCCGGACCCCGCATAGGTTGGCGATGAGCTTGAGCGTGGTCAATGGGTTGTGGTCCCAAGTGGCGTTGAGGCGATCCTTGACGGATTCCACCGGGGAGTTGAGACGACGTCGAAGAACAGGTCCAGACAAGGGTTCCCGGCTGAGGTGTATATCGCCGAGTAGTTCTCCGTCCGACCAATCATCGGCGAGTTTGGTTTTGATAGAATTTGGGTTTTGATTCGATTGAATTTGGATTATTTTGTTGACTTTGGATTTTAATAGAATTTTGGTTTGGTTAGATTGGATTTGGTCAAAAGAAGGGTATAATGGAGATTGAAAAAAATATGTTGACTTTTAGGGACTAAAAAGCTTGGTTATTTTGCATAGTAAGGATTAAAAGAGTAGTTTTAGAACAGCAAGGACTAAAAAGGTTGAATTACTAAAATAAAGGGACTTTAGCCTAATTTTCCCGAAAATAAATAAATTGAATGAGCGTAAACAAAATATCCATTGTTAACTTATACACCAAACATTTATAAGTTCAAAATAATCTTTAAAACAAAATATGTGAGTTGGAGTGAAATAAAAAAAATATAGTTATAAAAAACTCATAATTTTTTAATAGCTTATAAGAGGGTAACAAACGTTATGGAAGAAGCAACCACCAACCAGCTCCCTCCTACCCAGTGACCAGACAAGTAGTTTGCACCAAACCACCTCTCCAGGGTCGCCATGAGCACGGAAACGACGGCGCCGCTCCTAAATGCCGGCGACGGAGACTACCC
The DNA here is from genome assembly GCA_012979155.1 of Hypericum perforatum. Classification (NCBI taxonomy): domain Eukaryota; kingdom Viridiplantae; phylum Streptophyta; class Magnoliopsida; order Malpighiales; family Hypericaceae; genus Hypericum; species Hypericum perforatum. The sequence continues at coordinate 2,413 of SOPF01021685.1, forward strand.
GGCGCCGGTGAGGAGCTTGGGAGAGGTGAAGGCCATGTTTTGGAAGGAGACGGTGAAGCTGTGGAGGATAGGTGGGCTTATTACCTTAAACATGCTTTGCCAGTTCGGCATTAATACCGCAACCACCATCTTCGTCGGCCATCTAGGCAACTTGCAGCTCTCCGCCGTTTCCATTTCTCTCACCGTTATCGGTACCTTCTCCTTCGGATTCATGGTTAGTTTCTGCTAAAAGATGGTAATTTGTAAATATACGAGTAAGATTTTGAGTTGGATTCGAAAATTATAATGCGGAGTGATGAAGGATGTTTGGAGCATATGTTCATTGAGCGTTGAGAGTGACTTGGTGCATAACTCCAATTGTATTTTTCTTAAACGAATTTTGATTTAAACCATACGAAAAATGACAATTTTTAAATATAGAATTATGAAAATTATGCTAATTTTGAAGCTTTAAAATGTTAATATTTTGTGTACGATACTAAAATTGTAATCGAAGTTATTGGAAAAGGGATCAAGGATATTTAAGAGCATTCGTACATTGATTGTTGCTAGGAAAGTGGAATAATTGTTCTTATGAATTCTACATTGTGGTCACTACTAGAGATTTTCACATTAAAAAGCATGACCTTCGTTGTATGGCTTAATGTGAAGTCCGTACAATTTTATTGTTGACAATTTTCAAGCCAATGAACTGTACAATTTGTTGGTGGGATACCAAGATTATAACAATTGCAATTTGAAGTACCATTTGAACTTTTCGTATTTTGAGTAGGAAACGAAAATTGTAGTGCATAAGTTATCGAAACTTAGTTCTTTAACTTCGTGCAAACTTGTTCTTAAATTATTGAATGTTGCAGCTGGGAATGGGAAGCGCCCTTGAGACACTATGTGGACAGGCATTCGGAGCAGGACATGTTCATATGCTGGGAGTTTATATGCAGAGGTCATGGATAATCCTAACAGCAACCTGTGTCGTCCTCCTGCCCGTCTACATTTTCGCCACGCCGATCTTGAAGGTGCTCGGCCAGGAAGACGACATAGCCGATCTGGCCGGGTCGTTCACCCTGCTCACCATCCCGCAACTGTTCTCGCTCGCCATCAACTTTCCCGCCCAAAAGTTCCTCCAGGCTCAGAGCAAGGTACTCGTATTGGCCTGGATCGGATTGGTGTCTCTTACATTGCACGTTCTGCTGTTGTGGCTTCTCGTGTTCGGGTTGGGCTGGGGGACCACGGGAGCGGCCGTGGCGTATGACGTGTCTAGTTGGGTGCTCGCGGGGTCCCAAGTGGTGTACGCGACGGGTTGGTGCAAGAACGGGTGGAAGGGGCTCTCGTGGTTGGCCTTCAAGGACTTGTGGGCATTTTTTAGGCTATCTCTTGCTTCAGCTGTAATGCTGTGCCTTGAGATTTGGTACTTCTCCAGCATTAATATCCTTACCGGTCACTTGAGCAATGCAGTGATTGCAGTTGGATCCCTTTCAATTTGGTCAGTCAGTCTCCTAACATTTTAAGTTGCAGCTTTTTTGGAATTCGGATCTGGCTGACCTTTCGTTATCGTGTTTAGCATGAACGTGAACGGAATCGAATCGATGGTGTTTATCGGGATCAATGCGGCTATAAGGTAAATGGCCTTATCCTGATCTGAGTTCGAGTTGTGCAGTTTTTTGATCGGTTGTTGATTGATGTTGTCTAGCGTTCGAGTGTCGAATGAGCTTGGAATGGGAAACGCTAGAGCTGCAAAGTACGCAGTCTACGTGACCGTGTTTCAGTCTCTTTTGATCGGGCTGGTTTGCATGGTGGTCATTCTCATAGCAAAAGACTACTTCGCGGTCATATTCACGAGCAACAAAGAAATGCAAGTAGCTGTCTCGAAGCTGGCTTTCCTACTTGCTATCACCATGGTTCTCAACAGTGTTCAGCCTGTTCTATCAGGTAACCACTCCTCAATTTGCCTATCCGAATCGCGCTTGTCGATAAAATGTCACCTGGGTTCGGCTTTATAGGTGTTGCTATTGGAGGTGGCTGGCAAGGGTTAGTGGCCTACATCAACATTGGATGTTACTATGTTTTTGGCCTTCCACTGGGCTACGTACTTGGCTACGTTGCAGACTTGGGAGTAAAGGTAGGCACTCAATGAGCGTAAAACATTAGAATTTCCGTATCCAACTAAAGACTCCTCAGCCTCTATCTCGACATGAACTGTTTTGATTGTTCGACCTGCTTCGACAGGGAATATGGGGCGGGATGATAGCAGGAATGGCTCTGCAGACCCTGTTGCTGCTGATAATAGTATACAGAACCAACTGGACGAAAGAAGTGAGTGTTCCTTGAACAAGTAGCCATTTATTATGAAATGGAATCAATCATATCTCACTTACAATGCAGATGTTTGCAAAGATTAAAACCCTCTAATCTCTAAGAATCTACTCTCCCCTGTTGCTTGCAGGTGGAACAATCTGCAGAACGAATGCGAAAGTGGGGCGGACAAGACGCCAACAGCGACCCGAATGCAGCATCTGATGCCTGATAATAATAAAAACACCATTGTCTTCATTCTTTGGCCTTGACAAGCATCAGAACTTGTGTTTGTGGTGCTTTTTTTGTAAGAGAAATTGACAGCAAATTCGATTAATACCTTTTGGTGCATGAATAACCTGTATGTGAGTTGTGAGATGAGAACTCAACTTTTGAAGGTTCTGTATTAGAATTTCCGTATCCAACTAATGACTCCTAAACTCTCATGTATTACCACCAAAAGAAAAGAAATGCCAATAATATTCTGATGGCTTCTGTGTTTTAATTTCGTTAAAAAAAAAGACGTAATGAACGCGCAATTAATGTATTAGATGGTAAACTATACTTTATTAAAAACACCGTTAAGTAGCATATAACTAAAGTATAATCAAAGTCAGGATGGCCGAGTGGTCTAAGGCGCCAGACTCAAGTTCTGGTCTTCGAGAGAGGGCGTGGGTTCAAATCCCACTTCTGACAAGAAGTTTTTTCTTTCAGTGGGTAATACAAATCTTGCTTTGGAGACCTGTCGTTGGTTTAGAAACAACAGAAGTTTATGTTGCCAAAATTATCTATTATTTGAATTTTATAACTTAGTTATAGTGAGGTTGTATATTCAACTGGAACACCCGATTGTTCATATAATTTATATTTTGCCAAAATTATCTTCGGATAACTAAAATTGAGAGTATAAAAACTCTCTTCTTCGTATTAACATAGCTATCTTCCATTGATCTCAAAATATCGGGACAATGCATCTTTGTAGGTAATTTATGCAATTGATGAGCGTACTTAAAAAAAAAACTTAAATGTAATGTTAAACAAAGGTGTCGTATAAAAAGAGCTTTTTAAGTTCATTAGGAAGATCATGAAACAAGTCCTCCAAATTAAAGAAGAAACGTTGGCGGCTTTAGCTCAATGTGCCTAAGCTAGGTGTCATTGATGTGCGTGCGTGCTTTGGAAGTTGGGAGTTTATATGCGTAAGATGGCGAGTTCAGTACTAAATCTGCATATGCCATGATTCAGCAATGGGATGATGGGAACGAGAGCTTTATGTGGAGTAGCATATGGAAATGGCAAGGACCGGAACGGATGAAGAAGATACCATGGCTTGCAGGCCATGGCAAACTCATGACCAATGCTTTACGACGCGAGAGACACATGACAACCAATTCATCCTGCCCGATGTGTCAACAAGCTGAAGAATCAACCCTCCATGCTTTGCGTGATTGTCCGAGGGTGGCCCAGGTTTGGAGGCAGATTCTAAAACACTTTAGGATGAAATTGCACAACTTCTTCACGATTGATTTATCTGCTTGGCTTGAGATGAATCTGCTTGGTAAGGAAACATGGATTACCCCATTTATTGTATCCCTAAATTGTTTCTGGGAATGGAGAAATAACAAGGTGTGGGGTAATGGCAATGAGAGACCAAGCAACCCCCTAATACACATCTGTAACAAGCTGCACACTATTAGCGATGCTTGGACCACCACCAAACAGTTAAAGACGTCTCTAAGGAAACATGAAGTACTGATTGGATGGGAGGCCCCTCGCAACAACTGGGCCAAATTGAACACTGACGGGGCGCATCGTGCATCAGTCAAAAGGGCTTCAGCAGGGGGTTTGCTACGAAATAGAGCGGGTGAATGGCTCGGCGGTTTTGCCGTTAACCTAGGAGAATGTACAAGTGTTGAAGCTGAGTTATGGGCCCTCCTTAAAGGCCTCCATCTTGCTTGGGACTTGAATATCAAGAAGCTCCAAGTGGACGTAGATTCCAAACTCGTAGTTGAACTCCTCGCGGGCAACACCCATAAGAGGCCAACCGATACACCTCTCGTCTTCGACATCAAGGAAATTCTAGCTCGAAATTGGCAAGTAGACTTGAAACACGTCTACAGAGAAGCCAACGGATGTGCAGATTGGATGGCGAATCACGGTTTCAATCTCCTGTTGGGTCCTCACTACTTTGACCGTCCTCCGTATGGTATAAGACTATTATTAGTACGGGACTTAGGTGATTCATCAATTCCCAGATTAGTCATTGACAATAGAACAGACTTGGATAGCCACGCCACTGTGAATGTAAGTGGTCGGGATATAGTGAATGACGGTGCAGGGTCAATTGTTGCGATAAACCAAACGCCAAGGAGAGATTTTCCTCCGGGGTACTCTATTTTTTCCTACCGAGTTTCCTGTGGTAGGGGTTTGACGAGGCCGGCGGTTGTAACCCCACAAGAAGCCGAAGGGGGACCCTGCACTGAGTAGGTTGTACGTGACCATCCTGGGATTTGCTCTCGTTTTCCACAAAAAAATGTACGAAGGGAAGGCCCAGAACTGTGGTCGGGAAATTAATTTAACAAAGCTAGAGAATTTGAGTTCATGAGACCTCGGCGGTGTGGGGAATCTGCGACACAAAGTTCCTTACCTAAGCCGGATCTTGCTGGTTCCGACTAAACGTTAGTTACTCAAGTATGAATTTAATTTAGTTTAAATAAGAACGAACACTATTATTTCGAATATCAAAGTGTAGTATGGTGCAGAAATTAAATTTCAAATAATTACGAAAAGCAATTTCTGAATTTGTTAATTAAGAAAAAATAAAATTAGGTTTTAAGTTAGTATTGTAATTTTTGATAACTTAATACTTGTAGATCAACAACCAAAACGCCCGAAATCCACAAAAACAAGATCAAGTCAAATTGTTATAAAGTACTAGACAGTACAAACCAGTAATGGAAGCACTAACAAAACTGATCTACTTGCTACAGAATAGAACTGGGGATATTGCCATTTCAACTGCAACAAACCCTTTCAACCAGTTTAGTTTGCAGGCTTCTGCTTCTTGGGCATCCTGTAACCACCGATAACACAGGCGTGGTCACGCTCAAACGGTTCCAGCGTAACTTGCTCGGCAGGCTTGAATTGCTCCTGGGTCATCTTCCTCACTTCAGCTTCGAAAACAGCCTCAGCCGGCTGAGTGGAATCAATACAATTTGCCTGAAAAATATCAAGCCATTAGAACAAAGGAAAGCTGAATAAATTCTCTCGGCCTTACTGGTTTTTGTCTGTGGATTTATGCAACAAACCTTGATGGAGATAACAAAATGACCACCAGCTTTCAGGAAGTAAGAAGCATTCAATGCCAAAATCCTAGCCTGAACAAGAAAGAAAACACATGTTTACTTGATTTTTAAGTACAGCCACAGTTCTTAATGTGACAATAGGACAAAAATTTCAACTCAATCTCATTCCAATCAATATAGTCGCAAACTATTAACCAAACAAAATGTCACTTTTTATTCAATGGCCAAAACAAAAGACAGGATAAAAATAAGAAAACACTCCCTGCCAAGTAGAAATATAAACCAGAGCAAAAGTAAACAGAATTTTTTTAAAAAAAGAGTTAATAAAAGGAAAAAGGCTGCCAAAATCATGCATCAGAGACTCGGGTTGTCATCATTCAAGATGTCCTGAAGGGGAATCCGAGTAAATCGTCATATGCTTGGTGGCACAAAAATTGAAAAACTTATGGAAGTTCAAAATGGTAATAATCAAACTTTTTAAAAAAGATATTCTCCATAAACAGAAACCTAAGAATATTATTTCTCAAATAGAACTATGCACATTAAATAGATATCAAAGAAAATTAAAAACAAAAAGGCACATGAACAGAGTGAAATGTGCTAGAAAAAATTAATTTTAAAATAGAAATCACAACCATTGACATACTAGTCAAGCAAAGAAACGAAATAACTTACTTGAAAAATGAATACGTACACAATACTTGATGATCAATTGGATTATTCGGATGTCAGAATGACAATTATATAACTAAACAAAAAAGCAAACCTGATCTGGCTGGGCAACATCAGAAAATATAACATCAACCATGCCAACTAGCATCCTGTACTTGGCCGGGTGTCTAGCATCTTCAATAATGGGGATGACATTGGTTCTCTTCTTGGCCATATTGACCAAATCTCGACCACTTCTATGAGAGAATTCCACAGCGTAAACCACTCCAGTCTACAGAAGATAACAACAGGTTCAGACAACTCCACTAAGACAACTACTCACAGAAATGAAGACATAATGAAGCCTACTTACAGGTCCAACAATATCAGAAACATGAGAAACTGTAGTCCCCGAGGCAGCTCCAAGATATAGAACCTTGGCACCAGGTACCTAATATCCAAATATCAAAATGATGCAACCATCACACTCAATTCATGCCAAAATCAAAATGATGTGACTATCACACACTAATGCAAAAACAGGACAACAAAAGATTCAAATGGCTAATAAAAACTTACAATCCATATATTGTCAACACCACCAAGGATGGCAGCCGCCAACTTCGAACGGAAGGGATTCCAAACCCTATATTCTATCTTAGTTCCATCTTCAGCCTAAGAAATCATGTCACCAACAGTAAGAATACTAAACACTCAAACACACAAATACGCAACATATCAATAAAATAATCGGATCCAGACCTGTGTGGTGATCCTTTTCTCATTGTAAACAGCCTCTCCTGGAACCATATTCTTTGTAACAAGCGCATCCTCTTTACCCTTAGCAATGAACACCCCTTCGTGTCTATGCGGCTCGACGATAACCTTGCTCCCACCCTTCATCCCTCCGCCTCCACGTCCGCCGCCACGTCCACCTCGTCCACCTCCGAACCCGCGTCCTCCGCCACGTCCACCACCACGGGACATACCGCCACCCCTTCCTCCACCTCGACCACCTCCAAACCCACGTCCTCCGCTCCGGCCTCCATCACCTCCCCTTCCTCCCCTAAACCCGCCGCCTCCACCTCGTCCTGCACGAGAAGAAATCAAAACAAGTTACAAAGATGCCTAACCCTAACTAACTCTTCGTAAGAGAAGACATAGAGTAGAAGTGTTCCTAGGGTTTACCTCCTCTCATCGGGGGTCTCATGGTGTTTGATTTGGGATTGGTGTTGTGGTTGTGCGAGTGTAGAGTGGAGGCGGAAGTTTAGGTATTAATGGGAGGGAAGGGGAAGGGGTTTTATAGGTAGGAGGCGGTTAGGGTTTAAGGGAATTTAGGGTTTTGGCTTCTCTCTGGTTGGTTGGTTGGGTTGGGTTGGTGAGGGAGGAAGGGGATGGGCCGAATGTGATAGTTGAGAAGCCCATAATATTCAGCTAACTGAGCATGGGCTTACAATAGCATGTCCGTTTCGTCTACATTGTTTAAACTAAGCTGGATTTTTAACCAACCAACAACTTGAATTGATGTTTTTGTTCTAGTTATTTAAAGGGATAAATTAGGAAATACACGCTTTAGTCCATGTGTTTCAAAATTATCCAAAAGTGTATCCGTGCTTATTTCCGCTCAGAGGTGTTTTGAGTTTCCAATAACCAAAGTAGACAGAAAAATGATGTGGCAATTTATGAGTATTATTGTATGTTGGCCTATACTAATTTATGAGTATTAATGTATGTTGGCCTAGTATACTAGTCTAGTCGATGGGGAAGAGGGATGAGCTTCCAAGATCAGGGTTCCTTCGCCAAGAGGAGGTCAATGCCCAATAAATACTCCGCATCCATTTTCCAGATCAACACAGCCTTCTCCCCCTTCCGCCACCTCGTCGACTCCCTCGGCACTGTCAAGGACACTCCCAATCACCGCCGCAAGCTGTCAATACCTCCCTCCCTCTCCTTCCTCTTCTACATCTTTATATATACACATACATTGTTTGTTTGACTTAAAGAGAGCACCGAGGAAATCATCCAAGGGCACAGCGTTCTTATTATAAAAGCAAAGGAAACGAGTCATCATGAGCCATGCAAACTGCAGCCTAATAATCAATTATACAAACAAATGAAGCTTCATATAATGGTTTTACCAAGATTCACTTGCCGATGATCAAACATCTTGGATCGTGAATGCCGATTGGAATATCAACAGATGACGACCGCTGATTCGAGTAATGAATCACCCTAGCAAGATCAGGAGATCGCTTTCCAATGTCAAAAAAGTCTTCTTATGCTCCTCGGTGAGTTCAGAGTTAGGTCCATTTGGAAGCACACAGTTCCAGCAGGATAACGCACCTCGAATTACAATTGAAATTATGGGAAGTTCCGGTAAGAACTAAGAACCCATGAAGATTTGCCTCGCAGAACAAAAAACTGCTGGCAGTTGTTAACGCTTAACCCATTGGAAGCTCTTCCTTGCTTTTGCTTTTCCTGGTTTTTTCCTTTCAACCACACGGGAGTCCCTTGTCAAGAAGCCGCCTGAAGCAACAAAACTGAAACTATTAGAGAAACAGAATACATGGAAATGTGTCAAAACAGTAAGTAAGAGTTGGCCCTGAAACTTGGAATCCCTATGCCCCATTGGGTACGAACTACACATGCTTAAAAAGCAAGCTTAACAGAGCTAAAACAAATTAGTCTCTCTTTATCTTGATTTTAACATGTATATCCAATGAAGTAGTCAGTGACCACAACTTTGTTACTAGGTTCAAAGAACATGTCCAATCTTCTGTGTGACTAAATTGACATGTAAAGCAAGAAACATCTATTAGTCATACCACTTCTGAGAGGCGGGCGCAAATCTGGCTCCCAGTTCTGCAGTGCTCTGCTGACCCCCAATTGAATGGCTCCAACTTGGCCTGCACCCACGAGTCATGCCCCCACGAATCATGCCCACATTCTTAAAACAGAACATTAAAGGATATAATGATGCTTCCTAACATTTGGCCAAAGAAATATAGAAACTGGATTTAACTACATCATTCCAGTTCATAGGTTAGAGGCAAATTGGGAAGGACTATTCTACAGAACAAACCCAATTAGGTCGAAAGCAACAACCAAATTCAAGCCTGCTCTACAGTCAGCTAAACTGGTAGAAGATTCAGCATCTGTGTGAGTTATTGCTACCCGAAAAATTTGGGTTACTAAGTAAGACAACTCTGACACCCACCTGAAACTCCCCCTCCTTGAACATGGCATCTGACATCCCATAGACCCAAAGTCTTAGTCTCGGTGAAGGGTTGTAGAAGAGCTGCCCGGTGATCAAGCATCGGGAAGTACACATCAAACTCTTTATCGTTGATCACAAATTTCCCTTCCCCAGGTTGAATCCAAACACGAGCGATGCTACACTTCCTCCTCCCTGTTCCATAAGCTTTCCCCTGCTCGTCCACCTTCCTCACCCGAGCTTTAGCAGCTTCTTCCTGCTTCAGGCGCTCCATCTCCGCTCTTACAGATCTCCTGGTACTTTTCTCGTACCGTTCCTCCTCTATCTCACTCAGAGGGGGCAAGCCCTGCACCCCCTCGAAATCCTTCAATGCAATCAAACTATCCAGCATTGCATCTGTGATTCCAGAAGCCTCGATCAGGTCCCCGAAAGCACGATTTGGACCTGAACCAAACCAGTTTCAAAATCGCACATTCAAAATCAAATCTAGGCACAACAATGCAATAACCACAATAGTTCGATTAACAGGAAACCGAAAACCCTAAACTGAAGTGTTTCAAGGCAAAACGTGACCTTTCAGAACCGAAACGAGCGCCTTCTCCTCTTGTTCCAAGGCCTCCATCTCTTCCCGCCGTTTCCCATCGTCGACCTCGTCAACAGCGGCCGTCAGCTCGCCGTCTCCGAAACCAAACACGTCTTCGTCCCGTTTCTTATCCTCGTCAAGGCTCCACGTCGCAAACCCCGGCGATTCCCAAGACGAATCCCTCTCACCTCCTGGGAACGGCTCCCGAGCGCGGTACTCCTCCTCACCGGAGACTCCCTCGAAGGGATCGAACGTTGCGCCATTTTCCTGGTTGAGCTTCCATACGTCGTCGTTTCCGCCGCCGCCGCCGCCCGCGGAGGAAAGATGTCGGAGGAAAGAAGATGAGGCGCCGAGAAGAGGGGAAGGGGATGAAGGTAGGGGCTTCGAGGCGGCGGAGGAGAGGAGAAGGCGGAAATGGCAGGGTCTTGGAAGTAATCGGGAGATCGCGTTCATGGCGGTTACTCCCTCGTCGTCTCGTGGCTCTCCTTTTTTTTACGAGGTTTTAATTTCCAGTAGGGTTTAGTGTGGAAGATGAAATGGAAACCGGTGTCGTTTTGGATCATCTGGCCCAATTTAATCCCAATGGGGCGAGAATTGGGCCATGATGGGCCTGAGCTTTTATTTTCAGTCAGTTTCGAAAAGAAAAATGTGGCACCTAATATTCGTCTATAATGTGGTTTATATTATTTGATATATCCGGTTATTGGTTTACTCGATTAACTAATCAAAATGCAAATCAGGTTAGAAGGTAGCAAAAATCTAATAACATATATTTAATATTATTGCATTCTTAATAACTCGAAAAGAAAAATGTGGCACCTAATATTCGACTATATTGTGATTTATATTATTTGATATATCCGGCTATGAGTTTACTCGACTAACTAATCAAGATGCAAATTGAGTTAGAAGGTAGCGAAAATCTAATAAATATATTTAATATTATTGCGTTCTTAATGACTTGGACTTGCTACTTAACTTATACTTTTACTATAAAATACATCATTTTTTCGTGTGCTAGTTTCCCTATTGAAAATCATATATTTTTTTTGGTTTAAAGTAAAATTATTATCACAATTTCGGATCTTGACGGTCATGGATTGGATCCTCTCCTCATCCTCATGCTTATGGACTGACACCATTTCTATCAGATCATATATTGGTCGTACATAATTGTTCTTTCTTCAATTGGAAGCGTAAAATGTTGGGTAAAAAAACAAGGCAAACTAAAGTTTATTTTATTTGATGCTTTTTACTGTGTATAAGACACGTAAACGTTGTGAAATTTTTTTCTCGGTGGACATTGTAGTAACTTATTTAACTCAATTAGTTAATAAATCATTAAGATCGATAACTCTTTATTTTTACACAATATTTTAAGAAAATTATCTGGAATAAAAAGATGCGCCAAAAGCGAGAAGATTACGCAAGTGGAAGGCATCAACCGGTGTCGTGTTTCCTCCGTGTATGGGCTTTCCCTATTCATTGGCCACCCAATCACATCACTTTGCTTTTCCGAGCTATGCTACGTGGTTATTCCTTGCCTTGGAATTTTGTTTACACTAATAGAATCTCGTAGAAAGTTGACTACTAATCTTTGATTGATATGGAATTTTGTAAGTTTTCAATATTTAATGATAATATGTTTATGGACATCAAGTCGAGATATGGTAAAATAATAAGTATTTAACTCTTACATGGTTGTTACTTGCCTCGGATTGGCACGCCGTGCTATATTTTTGGTATATTTGACAATCCTCGGTTGAAAACTATTATACCAATTAATTTGAATTTATGTCAAGTAAAATTTTGAGTAATTGCAAACTTTTCTATGAGTATCTGATTTGCAAAATTTTAGATATTAAATTCCAAATTTCTTAATAAATATGGTATTTACATTTGTCTAAAAAATATTTATTGGCACGCCCTCCCATGCATAATCGACTCTTTCTAATATCTCTTCAATTTTATCTCATTCTTACGAAATAATATTTCTTCATTTTTATTCCAGGTTATTGCCTCATCCTGAACCAGTAAATGCCCGCCACGTGGCGATGAGCTACTACTCGTGCAGGCGTGGTAATCCCCTTCCCGGTTTCACCCGCCTTTACTTTCCATTGACCAAATTACCCCCTCCACCAGATCCAACCAACCCACGCGCATAATCATCTAAGGTTTACCGCCGAAAACATAACATTAATGCCTTGAAAGTTTTATCCTAATGTCTTCGGCAACTAAAATTTGGGGTTGTTCAACTCGGATGAGATCAATATAATTAAAACGAGTAAATTGTTCAATTACGACTGTTCACCAAAAAAGTTCTATATTATTTTGGGATAGCTATTTCAATTGTATTTTTTTTAAAACTTAACAAAAAGTATTATTCATCCCAGTTATACACAAACCCCTTCTCGGGAGAATTCCTCTTTTTCCTTTCATCTTACAATATTAACAACGATTTTCAGCTATTGTTTTTTTTCTAGAATAAATTTTTATGATTAATCAACCGTGTTACCGAATAAAATTTCAATAAAAGTCATATTTATTCCCTTGACATGTTGAAACCGTGTCAAATGTCCCCCGGAAAAGGCCAATGAAATACCAGTTCCAAAAAAGTTAATGTAATTAATGACCAGATTTTTTTGGAGAATTAATTAATGAGCAGATTCGTTCCCATATAAAAAAAGCTCATAAAAAGATCATGAAAAGTCAAGGGCATTACGGTAAATCCAAATAATCATCCTATATATAAATACCAACGGACCACACCAACACACTCACCCCACAGAAAAAAGAGAACAGAAGAAGAGTCCGGAATCCGAAATGGCATCGTCATCGCCCTACGAAGTGGAGGTAACCGTCAAATCCGCCAAGGACACGAAGAACGTCAACTGGCGAAACGGCCCCAACCGCCCATACGCCGTCGTATGGGTGGACCCCGCCAACAAGTGCTCCACCCGCGTCGATGAGGAGGGCGACACGTGTCCCGTCTGGGACCACACACTCACCCTCCCTCTCCCCTCCCCCCGCGTCGAGGACCACACTCTTTACATCGACGTCGTTCACGCCAACCGCCCCGGAGATGACACCAAGCCGCTCATCGGATCGGCTCGGCTCAAGCTAGCCGATGTCTTAGACGACACCGGTTTCGGCGAGCGAGCCACGCGCTCGATCCAGCTCAAGCGCCCCTCCGGCCGCCCCCAGGGCAAGGTCAACGTCACCGTCGCCGTTCGGGAGATCGGCCGGTACCAGCCTCGCGACGCGTATTACCCGTCGCCGTACGGCGTCCCCCCGGCCCAGCCAGCCAGCGGATCCCGCGACTACGGCTATGCCGCTCCCTACGCGGCCCCGGGCGGCGGCGGTTATTACGGTGCTCCGGCGGCGGCTCCACCGTCGGGGTATCCGTATGGCGCGCCTCCTCCTCCGGTGCAGACGGGGTACGGGTACGCCCAGCCGGCGCCGGGAGGATACGGCGCTGCTCCTGTGGGCGGTTATGGTGGGTACGCGGCGCCGCCTGTGGGCGGCGGTTATGGCGGGTATGGGGGTGGTCCGGCGCCGGTGGTGGAGGAGAAAAAGAAGAGCAAGTTCGGTGGGATGGGAGCGGGGCTGGCGGTGGGTGCGGTGGCGGGGGCGCTGGGAGGAATCGCTTTGGTGGAGGGGTTCGATGCGTTGGAGGATAAGGTGGCGGATGACGCGGCGGAGAAGGTCGAGGACGACTTTTACAATGGCGGCGATGACGACTTCTGATTTTGTTGTTGTGTGTTTTATTTTTATTTGCAGATTGGTCCCTATGAATGTCAGTTTCAGATTTGTCCAACATGTCCTAATCGAGAAGGAATATTGAGCGCTCAAATGGTTTATGCTTGTTTTGTATTTTATTCATGTGTTTTTTTTATAAGTAAAATTCTTTATTCAAAGAAGAGGAGGAGAAGAAAAAAAAAACAAGCAGGAGAATGACATCGAAAAAAAAAACCTACATTGAATAACCCGACCTAATAAGGAGTCTACTTCCACTTGATCTCAAAATATAAGATAGTACAAGTGTTGCGACCGAGGACTTCACAACCCAAAATCGAAAAATTCAGTGAGAAAAATCGATGTTAGGAAAGCTGATTCGTCTATACCGCTGTACATGATCGTCAACTTAAAAAATTAATAACGAATATACTCATTATTTTATTCATGTGTTTTGGACCCGAATTCGATTCTTGTCGTTAGATAAAAGAACGAACCCTCTATTTTCTCTGTTCGCATTACGTCACGTCACACCTTTGGAATTTAATTTTATCCCTTTCTTAGTTGAGTAAACCATATTCTAAGATGCTGAGAATCGGAAAATATTCCTTTCCGACAAGATTGAATATTCCGACTTCAGACATGGTTTCAAAAGACAACAATTCAATGTTAAAAAACTGGAAACCCCGTCAGACAAATCTTAATTATATATTATTGATACATTTATACGAGACCGACTAAATCAAGTTCAAATAAAATTTTAAAAGATGCCAAAAAAATTATATTTCATTTTTTATGTTCAAATTCGAAACTCTTTTAATTAACTACCAAACGGTGGAATTGCAACTAACACGAGTCACAAATGACATAAAAAAACAATAAAGAGACCCGTAAGCCAACAAAAACGAAGAAAAGAAACTTGGGAACTAGAAAACACTCGAAGCAGTCAAGACATCAAATCACAAGAACTAACCAATTACCTATAATCATCTCGACCTAGTATCAATCCAGACGAGGCCAAATTTAGACTCGAACTTGTCCCTGTTATAGCTAGGGACGGTGGCCCAAATGATGCAATCCAAAGTCGAGCAGTATTGGTCGTAACTTGCGTCGTTGGAGTACCAAATCTTCACTAGCCGTTGGAAATAGGCGCGCAAAGTGGCGCCCACCACAACGAACCGCAATGGCTCATAATCCTCGCGGCCGAGCTCGCCGCGGTGGCATGGGAAGCGGACTCCGGGGTTGGCCGGCATGTCCTTGTGCACTCTTGCGATCAGATCCGGCACATAGGCCCTGCGTTCCTCGACGTAAAAGTCGACAGCTCCCAAGTCGTTCAAGAGCTTCTTGTAGGCCTCAGACTCGATCCACCAATCTTGCTCCACGAAATTTTTGTATATCACATCTTCGAAGGCGCTCTCGACGTAGTGTCCATGCCCTTTTTCGCCCAGGCAGAGGTTGGGATCCATCTTCTTCAAGGCTGCTGATGCCACTAGGGTTTTTTTTGGAGGGTGGGCTTTTCTTTTTAATATTGCAGGGGGTTTAGGGTTTCGTTAGGTTAAATAGACGATAAATGGGTGTTGGACATAATATAGTACTCCGATTACTACACTAAATAGGTACAGAACAGAATATTGGACTCTAACTTTAACAGATTGTTATATAAAAATATTAAAATAAGTTTGACATAAATATTTAATAATAAGAATATTATAATTTTTTGAGATTTATTAGTTTGCCTTTTCTGTTCAAATATCATACTATCATAAAGTTGCAAGCAGAGCAGACCATTCCAAGACCACTGATGGCGATCGCATTTCCTAATCTTCATTTGATTCGTTTCCTTATCTAGTTGTTATTTTAGCTTCTCTTTTTCCTGTTTGTATTTTCCTTCCGTTTCCAGGCAATTAATTATAGTAGAATTGTTTAGTACATCAATAGTTTGTAGATTTTATTTTGGTGAAGATAGAATTTATTATTAATACCAATGAACAACATTAACCAAACTAAATTGGTTAAAGGTTGTTAAGCTTGTCCTTGGTACCTAAAACAACATTTTACGATGATAGACTTGGTGATGTAGGAAATTTTATGCCAATCTCCCCTGTCTCTCTTTTCGTCGTCCATTGTCAAGTTAATGTCAACACATTTTATGATGGCAAGTACTTTACAAAGTAGAAGACACTTCAATTTCGGACAACTAACCAATGCAAATTTTCCGGAGGTTCTGGAGCCCTTGGATGTCCTGGCAAAAGTGTTCCACATTCTTCTCATAGCCAGCGATCCACAGGGATCGAAGAGATTTCGGGGAGCGAAGGCTGACTATCTGTGCAGCTCAGAAATTGAACTCTGAAGTTCCTCGCTGAGAGTTAGATTTAGAAAACCAAAATGCTGGGAATCCAAAAATATTCCTTTCCGTGGCATCCAGCAATAGGCATGCCTCCAACTATCAAGCAATTACTCAAGAAATAGTTTCATTGCGAGGAACTATAGAGATCAAAATTCTATGAGTTAGAATTTTAGGTGTTAGATTCTAGGGCTTGGGTTGGGTACGAAATTGTCCCATCCAAAACCGTTAGGTGTGAAGGACATGCAAAATTTGTTTCGTAGAAAAAGGTAAAATACGGGGACCAAAATAAATTAAAAATTCATACGGGTTAAGGACCACTGACTAATCAGTTTTGCAAATGAGGCATACCGCTTTAAAAAAACATAAACAAATGTAAATATTAAATAACAAAATATGTCAGTATCTTAAATATGATATGCCAACACAGTCTCTTTATTTCAAACAGTTTGAAATGTCGCGTTCATTCTGGACCCAATCCACTCCTCAAATACTATGAGTCACTAAATTCTTTAAAATATATTATAGGGGTCACTTTGAGGATGCATTTTGAGATCATTCCCTCATCAAATATAGTCAAATAAGATACTACTGGAAAAGTGATGGTAATTTTCCAAAGGGGGGTTGTTTTAAAAATCTTTCTCCAAAATGGGGTTCTCGGGAAATCAATTCCCTGTCTGGGGTCGGCACGAAATCGCATTTTTTCTGCGATTTTAAAATGTCCGAAATCGCATGATTTTGGGCGAATTCGTACCAAAATCGCATATTTTTATGCGACTTTGTGCACGGCTCGGAAACTGGCTCCAATACCGACTCCGCACAATACATTGCGATTTTGGACTTGGCTCGGAATTTTTTGTAAAAAATTTTTTTGCCCAAAATCGCATGAAAGAATGCGAGATTGGTAAAAAAAAATTTGCCCAAAATTGCATGAAAAAATGCGATTTTGGGCATTTAATTTT
>SOPF01021686.1:0-34718 GCA_012979155.1 Hypericum perforatum
CTATATGAACAGGCTTTTCGACAGTAATCAACTCAACGGAAGCATTCCGTCCTCAATAGAGCAAGTTCAGACTCTGGAGGTGATGTGAGTAACCATATTACCAAGCACCCTACTCTTCTCAATCATAGTACTTCTCTGCCTATAATTTCTAAACAGAATGTAACATGAATGCTTGATTCGCAACAGACGGCTGGATAGGAACTTATTGACTGGAGAAGTCCCAGTGAACTTCACCAAACTTACAAATGTCTCAGAGCTGTAAGAAGAAAACACAGAGATACCATTCTTATACATAGCTATTGAGTAGATAAAATTCCATTAATAAATTCCATGATTTTTTTCCATTTAGATACTTGTCCAACAATCAACTGATTGGATCCATTCCAAATCTTACCGGCATGAACGTCCTCACGTACGTGTAAGTATACTCAACCGCACTGTCTCTTTCAATACACGGAATTAATCTGCTCACCTTGCTACTGATTTGCCCTTTTGTGAACCATGTACCATATACAGGGACATGAGCAACAACAGCTTTACTGCGTCAGAATTTCCGCAGTCGTTTTTGAGCTTAGAATCTCTGACATCACTGTATGTCCTCTCCTTCCCTCCCTCTCTTAATCTCTCGTACCAAAACTGCAATATGATCAGCAAGTCGGGCGAAGAAATTGACTTAGCAGTGACAAAGAACATATATCATGCTTAATGGAGGTTTATAATATACTTGTACCAGATTACTGGAGCGGACACAGCTGCAAGGAGCAGTTCCTTCTTCCATCTTCAGCCTTCCATCATTAGAATCTATGTGAGTATTACTTAGTAAGAAAAATCCCATTGTAACAATCTGGTTGGTTTAAGTCAACTGATGTATCAGACGCGTGCAGAGTACTAAGTCACAATCAACTCAATGGAACATTAGATATTGGAACCAGCTTTAGTAGCCAACTAGAGCTGATTGATCTGCAGAACAATTCAATAGGTCAAATGTTGCTAGGAAACGGATACGACAAATCATTGCTGTAAGAACTTCTCCTAGACACATTGTGCAGAAGAAGAGATAGTATTGTGTAATTAATGGTTGGCATCTGACTTCAGGATGCAGGGTAATCCATTATGTCAGAAAACTGGGTCAGCAGTCACCTATTGCACCGCCGGAGCAGCAAACTCTTCGTATGCTACACCTGCGGATAATTGCGTGGAGCCTGTCTGCCCTTCTACTCAAATGTCCAGCCCCAACTGCCAATGCGCGTTTCCTATTATAGGGACCCTGCACATCAGATCATATTCTTTCTCAGATTTGGGAAATGCAACCTACTACATTGCTCTGCATGATGTGATGATGCAGGCATTCGATGATAACCACCTACCAGTAGACTCAATCTCTCTAAGCCTCCCTCTAACGGATGTCAGCGATTACCTTGATTTGACGATTGAAATCTTTCCATCGGGTGCAACTAAATTCAACCGAACAGCGTTCTCCATCATCACATCTCAGCTCAATAACCTGACATTCTTCGTAAGGCCATCCTACTTCGGACCATTCTATTTCACCCTCAGTAATACCGACTACTTTGCAGGTATGCACAGAGTAAACTTAAATTTCTTACAAATTTGGTGAAGAAGATAGCCGGATATCTGGACATTTTCAAGAATTTATGTCTAAAATGGTCCACCTTGAACAGGTCAGAAGTCATCCAATACAGCCATTATTGTCGGAGCAGCAGTTGGTGGATGCGTTCTTGTTGTGCTGCTAATCTTGGCTGGAATTTATGCTTTGCGTCAAAGGAGACGAGCTGACAAAGCTGCTCAACTTATTGATCCCTTTGGTAATCCGAATACGAAATTATTAGATTCTGATAGTAGTGGAAACCATTTAAAAAAAACTCATTACCCTTTTGTGTGGAAACAGCATCCTGGGATCAAGGGAAAGAAAATGGATCCCGCCCTGAGATAAAAGGAGTTAGATCTTTCACCTTTGCAGAGATAAATAAGTGCACAAATAGCTTTTCGACTTCCAACATCCTTGGAGCGGGCGGATATGGAAAGGTACAATCTATGGCACCCATATTGATGAAGTTTAAATGTATAAAAAGATATTTTTCAGGACATTTACACTCCAGCACCCCACATTCATGGAGAAGAATCAGTATGCAAAGACAATTATCGGCCACCGCATTGGTTTCAAGAAAAATTTCATAACTAATCTGCAGACATCTTTCTCCATTCTGCCTACTTTTATAAAGACATGTAGACTCTCAATGAAAGAGAGAATGTAGCAATTGCTCTTTGAACATCTGACCATCTTATCGCTGCAACTTGTTACACACATAGGCTAGTCGGTGGATCTTGCTTCTATTAGCTCTTCTCAAACAGTTTTCCTTTCCTCAGGTTTACAAAGGAACACTACCTAATGGGTTGGTGGTTGCCATCAAAAGAGCTCAGCAAGGATCAATGCAGGGTAGTCTAGAATTCAAGACCGAGATCGAGCTTTTGTCGCGGGTGCATCACCGTAATCTTGTCAGCCTAGTGGGTTTCTGTTATGAGCAAGGAGAACAGATGCTAGTCTATGAGTACATTGGCAATGGTACCCTGCACGACACTATTTCAGGTAAATCCCACAAATTTAGTTTATTTTCTTTTCAGTATTTAATGCTCAGTACTCTGACAATCATTCATGCAGGTAAAACAGGTATCAAATTAGACTGGACAAAGAGATTGAGGCTGGCGCTCGACTCTGCGAGAGGGCTCGTGTATCTTCACGAGCATGCCGATCCTCCTATCATACACAGAGATGTCAAATCAAATAATATCTTACTGGATGATCACTTGGTTGCAAAAGTTGCTGATTTCGGGCTATCGACACTTGTGGGTGAGAGTGAGGGCCATGTTACAACACAAGTCAAAGGAACAATGGTTAGTGTCACATCCTTGAAATTCAACTCTTCTAGCAGAAATGGTTTTGCAATTGTTCAGAAACTGAAGTTTTAAGAAAACACGACGTTCATATTCATAATGCTCAAAAATAAGAACAAGGATTCAAGGGAGGGACTAAAAAATATGATATGATCATCCTTGCTAACTTAATACTTTTCTCATAACAGGGCTACTTGGATCCTGAGTACTTTATGACCCAACAACTGACAGCAAAAAGCGACGTTTATAGCTTCGGCGTAGTATTGCTGGAGCTGATAACCGGAAAAAATCCAATAGAACATGGGAAGCACATAGTATCAGTAGTCAGGGAAACAATGGATAAAACACATCATCTGTACGACCTTCAAAATATTCTCGACACCAGCATTCGTTCATCTACAAACCTCCCTGGTTTCGAAAAGTTTGTAGATCTGGCACTAACGTGCGTGGAAGAATCAACAGACGGCAGACCAACAATGGGTGAGGTAGTTAAAGAGATTGAGAGGATACTGCAATTAGCTGGTTTATCAGGCAAAGGTGACATGGTATCAACAACGTCGAGTTTCACATCGACAACTGAAGGCAGTTTTAACCATCACAATATGAACAAGGCCTTATTCGAGTACAGTGGAAACTTCCCACATACAGGAATAGAACTTTCACAATCAACTTCCTCAGCGACCAACTATTGATCATTCCCTTTTCCTTGTAGCTGACTAGGGACATTATTCTTTTGTGAGCTTGGTGAACACCAATCTTCGGTTAGGTGTAAGAAGTCTTGTATTTAAGGAAGTTCCAGACGAGACCATGACATCTACATTATTGACATTATTCTCAGAAGTGTGAGTTATTGAGAGAAGTTTTGCTATTATGAGATTGCATTGTTAAGAACTTATCTAATATTAGAGATAATAGTAAAACTGGGAAGGAAATAAACATTTGCATGTGATGTGATCAAGAGAGTAAGCAAACATCGTGAAACTCATTCTTGCAAGAAAGCCCCAGGCTTAATGTATGATAAATGAGTTCATAAATACGGAACAATGTACAAATGGAAACTTGTTCATTCTTGAAAACCCTAGTACTATTATCTTCATCATTTCACAGTCAGCTGTGCTCCGATGACACCAATTACAACACAAAAATGGAAATGGAATGATGATAGTCAACAGACAACTAAACAAGGGGTTCTCAAAACTCTGGTTTTCTGTCCTAAGCATTCAGAACCGAAGGAGTTTTAGTCCCACACTAGAGATAAGTAAATGCCTTTTCTCTCAAGCTTCCTATTTCTTTCAGTTTCAGTTTCTGATTGTCAGACAGTGTGCTCTATTCTTCTTGTTGTCAACTGCTCCTAAGGAAGAAAAGGACCCCACCTAGCACAGATATTCTCCCTTCATATACACAAAACGTGGCTTACTGCATCGATAATTCCCCTGACTTCGTCATTCAACCATCAGAGACACATCCTTTGATGCTTTCTTCTTCTTACTTTTGTGAATGCCCTTGTCTCTCATATTACTTGCGGTGATATGGGCATAGCCAGAGCAGGACAATTCACTAAGTCTTCCAAATCTTTGTTCATAGAAGTGCCACACCTCTGCCCTGCAACATTAAAAATGGATTAGATCGTCTGTGTGACAATTACAGTAAGCAATCATTGAAGGACCATGTTATTTAAGCATGTACCAGTATGCTAGGAACTGCAGTGGAGCATATTTTTCATAAATAATTTCAACCTCCTTTTGAACTGTTTGAATGGTGCAAACTTTTCCATGTACCTGAATCCACAACCACATAAATCAGATAGATAACTTTATAAGAAAAAAAAAAGAGAAACGAGTGATCGCCCAACCTGTTTTAAGTGCCTTATTGTTTCTGAATCAGTTGGAATTACATGATAAAAACCCATGCACATAAGCACATTAGCAGATGTGAATGGACCAAACCCATCAATTCCTCTAAGCTGATCGGCCAGCTGATCATACTTGGACAAGCAAGCATCACTGCCAATCGCTTCCAATTCCTCAAGCGGGATCCTCCCCTCAACGATACCTTTGGCAAGCTTTATAATCCGACCTGCTCTGTATCCAACATTGCAGCGTTTAGCTAGAAACCCCTCGTCGAGGTTGGCAAGCTCTTCTGGGCTCGGAAAATTTCCAAATACCAGCTGCTGTTCACATATTCTGCATAACTCATCATCGGGCCCAGCCTCAATGAGCTCGGTTGTTAAACAATCAGAACTTCCATCACTCCTGCACTTCCGCTTCGAATCTTTCCGCGCTGGCGTCCTTGGAGCTAAAGCATCCCTCACTGCCATTTCTACAACCTTATCATAGCTGTGAGCAGCATTGACAACCATCCCGCTCTTAAACTGGGACTGCAGCTCTAGCTGAAGCTCGCAAAGTGATCTAGCCATGCTAAGTGTTCTCGACCACCTTCATTAAATGGGACAAATAATTGTTCAAGCTTGGTGTCTGTCCTTTAAGGAATTTCATCGAACAGGTGGAAGGCAATTAAGACTTTCTAAAAGAACAACGTGTACTATACAAAGGAGGAATCTTTACTGGCAATTGCAGAGGAGGATGCTCTTGACCATGTCCTCGAACAACGTGGGAGATCGGAACACTCTCCCGTCGAACCGGCCCACCCGACCGGCTGCCACCCTCCGAAACTCCCTCGCAACCCCCTCGTCCGCCTCTGACAGCCTCAGCATCCTTACCACCTGGCGGACCAGCGAGTCCCGCTGCGGGCCGGACACCGCGCGGGTGCGGTGCACGCGCATTACTAGAGCGTGGCGGTCGTCGTCGTCGTAGCTGGGCTGGGAGACGGAGACGAGGACGGAATCGGAGTCGGGATCGGGAGGGAGGAGGCGGAGGGGGCGGGAGAAGATGTGGGAGAGTGGGTCCCATCGGTTGGGGGCCATCATGAAAAGGCCGTGGCTGCACACCGCCGTCTCCAGCCGGAATCCCCCCGCCGACGCTGCCCCTAGCGGGATCTCTATCTCGATCATTCCGGCGGCTTCCGCCGTCGGCTCCTCGGCCATCTTTCCTGTTTTAGGTCGCCGGCGGGAGATTTTGATTTCGCTACGGAAGTGGCAGTGGTGAACATGTCCTACCTCTTCAGTTCTGGTCTAATAAATTTCATTTAGATGCTTTGTAGTTCTGATTATTTTCTATTTAGTATTTCTTGATTTGGAACCTTTTTTTAAATCGAAATTATTTAGTTCTCCGGACTATTACTCGGCAAATAGTCAGAGCATTAGACTGGAAAAAATTTAAAACACATAATAAAGTTCTTTGTGTAACGTAACTGTATTTTTCAAAACTTGAATAAAAATGGGTACTTGGTGTCATGCTCTATTTAACAAACCTTACATACTTTTGATAAAACTTTTCCAAATAACCCATTAATTTGGAATTTTTTTTAAAAGGCGTTACTGTTCATGCGTATTCGACAAATTGGTATTACTGTTTACAAAAAATTGATTTTGGTGTCCAGCGTGGACCGCCGGGAATCGAGCCCGTTTTTACCATAAAACGGGACTCCATACCGTTTTTAACAAACGATTTGAAATACCGTTTAACGGTCAAACGGGGCAAAATTCCGTTTAAATGACCAGGAAACGGGATTTTAGCCTGTTTTTTGGTTATCAGGAATTCGACACAAAATCTCGAATTCACGGGATGGAATTGGATTCTGAGATTTTCTATCTACCAATAAACGGGAAAAAATCCCGTTTCTTGGTTGAAATTTGACTATATCAAGGAACTCTCAGAGAACGAGTTCACAGACGGGAAAAAAATAATAAAAACGGGTTTGGAGGAGGCAAAAGCAAATTTTGTGCACGGATTGAAGCTTCGAATTCACGCTTCAAGGAGGTAATTAATTGTAATTGAGTTTTTTGTTATATAGTTTGTTTAAGAATTTTTGAGCGGTGGTTATTTTTTGTTAGTGTAGTTAATTATTGTTAATGGTGATTATTACAACTTGATAATTGATTAAGAATGGTTCTTGTTAGTTTGATTTGTTGAACTGACGTTATTAAATTCGTGATTTAGGAAATATTGATGTAGTTAATTATCATTAATGATAATTAATTAAGAAAAAATGTTGTTAGTTTTATTTTGTTGATCCGTCGTTATTAAATTCGTGAATTAGCTAAGATTTGTGTTTTTAATTATTGATATTGTTGAAATGTGAAAGTTGATAAATGATTAAGAATGGTGGTTGTTAGTTTTGATTTTTTGGACTGTTGTTATTAAATTCGTGAATTAGGTAAGATTTTTGTTGTTAAATATTGATAATGTATAACTCATAAGTCGAAATGATGCAATTGTATTAATTAAAGATAGATTTTTAATTCGACTTGTTTGAACATATATATAATTTTCTTATGTAGACTATCTAAAATGTCTCCGCGAACTGTTCGCATAAGAGTGTTGTACGATGGAGAATGTAAGAAAAATAGGCTTACCGGTTTTGAATATGAAGGAGGATGTCAAGCGAGGTTGAAGTTTCACGCAAATAAGTTAACGTATGAGCGGTTATGTCAAAAAGTGGTTGAGAAGATTTCTTTTGATGATAATGAAGAAATAGATGAATTGTTATTTAGATGTCCTGTTGCTTCAGGAAAGTTCCGGCTAGTGCGAATTAAGCACGACGGAGATGTTGTGAAAATGGTGAAGACCATGGTCAATTTCTCTGAGGTGGATGCAAGTGAAATAGCAATGGACATAATTGTGGAGAAGAGAATACGTGAGGAGTATGAACCAATTCCTGTCCAAGATAGCCAATCGGAAGAAGAAGTGGATTTGGGGTTGGATCCAAATACTCCATATGCAACCACGAACTTGGAGTCGGATTCTGACGAAGAAGAAGAGGAGGTAGAAGAAGAAGCAGACGAGGAAGAAGAAGTAAACGACGAGGAAATTGAAGAAGAAGAGCGAAACTTTCAGATGGAAGTAGAAGAATCACATTGGTATGCACAGCTTCCCATCCCGCATCGTGAAAAATCACCAATGACCATACATGCTGATCAATAGGGTTATGATGTTGCATCTATGAGCTGTTGTGGGTTTTTGAAGGAAGACAGTATGTGGAAAACAAAAAATGAAGCTATTCGGGATATTAAGGCGTTCTCAATGCAAGAGGGCAAAGAGTATGTAGTTAAAGAGTCTAGGTCGTACACGTATTGTGTTGAATACAAGAAAAAGACCAAGGATGGTTGCAAATGGAAGATACGTGTATCACAAGATGGAAGAGATGTATTATTTGCTTACTGGAAAATCGTGAAATACGTCTACCCTCACACTTGTGTTTGTCTTATGGATAATCTTGATCATCGGTAGCTGTCCTCGAAGTACATAGCAGACATGATTATGGCTAGAGTAGAAGATGAACCAGATGTTTCTATTAAGTCTTTACGACATGAGCTACATGGTCGCCTTGAGTATATGCCTTCGTATCCAAAGACTTGGTGGGCAAGAGAGAAGGCATTCGCCAAAATTTGGGGAAGTTGGGAAGAATCCTATAGTCGGCTACCTAAATGGTTTGCAGCGTGTAAGGCCAGCAATCCTGGAACTGTGGTTGAATGGGAATATTATCATAGTAGATCGGGTGGAGATCACTACACATGAGCTTTTGAACCAGGCGTTAAGATGTTCCATAGACTTTTCTGGACTTTCAAGCCTTGCATTGAAGCTTTTAAGCATTGCATGCCTGTTCTGCAAATCGATGGAACTTTTTTACTAAGGAAATATCAACATACCCTGTTGATCGCTACTGCTGTTGACGGTAATCAAGCCATAATTCCGATAGCATTTGCTATCGTCGAAAAAGAGAATAATGAGAGTTGGGCCTTTTTTATGGAGCAAATCAGGTTGCACATCACTAATCGGCGAGGTATATGTGTGATCTCTGATCGACACCAGGGTATAGTCAATGCAATGACTGATGCACATGGCTGGGGAGGACGTATGGGTGTTGCACATTGATATTGTTTTAGGCACATTGCTAGCAATCTCAACAAACATTTCAATAACCCGGCAATAAAAAATATGATGAAGATTGCAGGTACTAACATCCTAGTTCAAATAACGTATACATTCAGATTATTTTAGTTTAGTATTCAGTATAAAATGATATCAAATGTAATGTTTGCAGGAATGCAAGCCCAACGCCACAAGTTAAATGGTTATTTATCCCAGATCTATCGAGTTGATCCCGACGTATATGAGTGGATGATTGAACATGACGTACATAAATGGAGTTTAGCTCTAGATGGTGGATATCGATATGGTAATATGATGACAAATGTTGCCGAATCTGTAAATCATGTTCTCAAAAGAGCACGGTGACTTCTGGTAACAGCAGTGGTTACAGAGATTTATGCAAGACTTACTGAGTATTTCCAGGAGAGAGCAACTAAGTGTATTGAAGAGTGTATTCGTGGTGAGATCACATTGCCAAAGGTGCTCCGTGCGAAGTTGGAAAAATGGGAGAAGAAAGCAAACTGGCATATTGTCTCTATATCCGATCCCCGCATTGGTGATTTGAGTGTATTGACTGGAAAATCAATGCACACAGGAAAAGGTGGAAATACTCATAGGGTGCGTATGGACCTGAAAACATGTGACTATGGGAAATTTCAAGCATTTTACTATCCATGTTCGCATGCAATGGCTTGTTGTATTCGGATGGGCATTCCAGACTATAGGATATACGTCGACCCTTACTATCACCTTGAGACGACACAGTTGTGTTATCAGCATTTATTTATCCCTTTGGGAAATCCTGCATACTTGCCACCAGTAGAAGATCAAACTGTTACCAAGATTATTCTCGATGAAAGAACTATATGGGGTAGAGGTCGACCGAAGAAACGAATACAAAATAAGATGGACTAAGCACCTTCACGCATTACGTGTAAGCTATGCGGTGGAAGGGGTCATGTTCGAATTGACTGTACAAATATTGCTCTCATTGCACAATATACATCAGAAAAAGCAGCAAGAGCTGCAGCTAAGGTAGCTAATAGGGCAGCATCCAGGGCAGTAGCTGGGGCATCAGTTGGGCCGACAGCTAGGTCGGTAGTAGATAGACCTAGCACTAGTAGATTTCGTCCGCAGTGACTCATATGTTATGAACTCAGTCATTCCGTTTAGATTATTGCTTTCATGAAATTTGTGGTGGTGCTGTAATGTTATGAACTCAGTCATTCCGTTTTTTAGATTATTGCTTTTGTGAAATTCGTGGTGCTGCTGTAATGTTATAAACTTAGTGGTGTTTTTTAGATTATTGCTTTTGTAAAATTCGTGGTATTGCAGTAATGTTATAAACTCAGTGGTGTTTTTTAGATTATTGCTTTTGTGAAATTCGTTGGTGTTTCTGTAATGTTGTAAACTCAGTGAGTTAATGTTTATAGAAGGTTTAAGTTAACGTATATTGTTTCAATTATTCAGACATGAGCAGGCACAACAAGGCTCATGTAGGATCTGACGATGATGATTTGGATGAATACGAGTACCATTCACCACCGCCAGTCATCCACCTACCAAGCAAAAACATGCAGGATTTATATGACTCAAAGTTTGGTAGTATCTTTAAACGTCTAACAAGGCCACCTCCAGGTTACGTTGACCCAATAGAAAAGGCAAAGGCTGAGAAAGTGAAGGCTAAGGCTGAGAAAGAGGCAAAAGCGAAGAAGAAGACGCTGAAAGAATTATTTGGGGAGCCTGATGCATGGACGCGTGCCAAAACCTATCTTCGTAATAAATGTATTTATTCATAGCTAATTAATGATAATTAGTATACAAATTAATATGCTCATTGTTTTCGTATACAGGTTTGGTCGAGAAGACAGGATTATTTCTCGGGACTTCACTTTATAAATTCAAGCGCACTCAACATGATTGTATCATCAAAGATGTAATGTCAATAATAAATATTGTGGCTAATTTTGTTATTACGATTTCCTAATAAAATATTTTATAATTTTATCAGATGATGGTTGTGCTAGTTTTGAGTATGCGTCTCTTTAAGGTATATACTATAACTTTTATTGCTAAGTTTAGACTTCAACATTTCTTATATAATTGTACTAATATTTTGCTTATTGTGTAGGACGGTTTGGTTGATCCAAGTATGCGTTCCTTATTTGATGGTCATTACGAGGCAGAATTTAAGGTATATACTATCATCTCCATTGTAGAAAACTGAATTGTGCGTTAGAGACAAAATTGTATTAATATTGTGGTTGTTGTATAGGACGATTCGAGTGAGTGTCATGGTTATATAGATGACAAAACTGGGTCCATACATCCTGGGTGTGTTCTCCTTCTTCTGAATGTAAGTCACTAAAAAAATATTGTGCATTGTTTATATATCCGTACAAATAGACTTAAACTTTCTTGACAACTCTACATTTTTTAGGTGAAGGTCGAATGGAAGTGCGGAGAATTCAATGAACTTAACGTTGGGAAATACAATATTTTCAAGGTATTTTCGATGAAAGAAGAATAAAGCTCGGAGTGAAATAAGAGCATGTAATAGTTGGTTGGTGTTGCCACTGTACTTTCTTATCTTTCGTGTGTAATTTTTAAACTCGATCTGTCACTATCAGAATAATCTATCGAAATAAGCACGAAAATGATGTAATATTTGGACAAGTGTTTTAATAAGTAGGAAAATGTTTAAGTGAAAGCATGATTCACAACATCGAAAATGCAGAAATGATTAACAAGAAAAAAAATACAAACTAAAACATGTCGGTGCCCTACTTTTTCTTCTCAGCATTTCTAGTCTTCTTAGGTCGACGATCGAACAATATTCCATATCTACCCTTCCTACCGGACACAATTTTCTATCCAGTCCGGGATATAATATCTGCCTCTTTCGCACGACATCCTGACTGTACACGAATTGCATTTACTTCTTTATGTTCCCTGTACGAAGGACCGTCTTCAGTCCCGGTTCCACTATCGTCAAAGGAGGACAAACTAGGGTCGGTAGCCGCCTGAGGAGGTATCATATTTTACCTGTGCAAAGAATAACAAACGATGCAAAGAATAACAAACGATTAATAAAAAAATATGCTATGTTGTTCAATTTTAAAAAAACTTCACTCACCTATGCGAGCCAGCATCGGATGTCTCCACTGGCCGTTGCTGCCCCTGTTGCTGAGGACGGACAGCCAACACTGGTGATGTAAATGCTGATACAGGATCATACTACTGAAATGCTGATCTCGGTATATGCGGCAACGAGGATGTCCCTATGTTTGGTAGTCGCATTCCTGGAGACGTCTGGAATGCATAACTACCAAACATGGAGAAATCGGAGCCGAAAAAAGCATTCTCCACCAATTGGTCTCCAAAATATCCAGTGGGTCCACTACTGATAAAATAATAGAATATAATTTACATTCATGTTGTTAACTAATGAACGGTTATTAATAATGTTGGGAGACATACCTAAACAAGGACTGCATAAAAGTAGGAGGCGATAGACCCGCATTTCTAAAAGTACCAACATCCGATTCCTGCATCGGTGAGTAGGGTGGCTGTGATGGCTGTGTAACATGTGGTTCCTGCATCGGTGAGTAGGGTGGCTGTGTAGGGAGCTGCATCTGTGAATCAGCCTGACTCATGTAGTCTCCCCTCTCTATCAGAGCGATATCGCTCTCCGGTTCTGTATAACCCATTGACATCTTAGCCCGGCGGTTGAACAAGTTCACCCGCTGTCTTGTAACAGGAACTCTCTCTGCATCTGGTACGTTGTATACCATAGCTGGCGGTAGTGGCAGAGGTGGATCTGACTGGGGTATGTCTCTATAGCGTCGATCCTCACCAACAAACCGTAATGCCACATCCACTAAAGTCCGTATATGGGAATCAGGCTGAGTCTCATGGCGCAGATGCTCAACAGTATCAGCCTACAATTGACAATCAATACATAATATGATATTAATTATTGAAAAAAAAGTATGATAAACCCATAGAGTCTCATTTTTTCTAAATATGAATTGACAAAGTAATGAAGAGTACTTACACTTCTGTAGACCTGGGCACTAACATGGTTGATGAAACGTCGGGTATGACGTCGGTACCAATCCATATACCCATCATGGTAGTGGACCGCTAAGTGCTCGGTAGGTACTACTGGATGTAGCACATATGTATGCCGGCAGTCCTTCCATAAGCTGACATGCCCAGGGAATAGACCATCCCACTTTGTGCCCCGTTGACCACGACCACCCATTACTGTCGTGTGCGTCCCTGCGTCAGGTTCAGTAGGTGCTGGAATACCTTGAACGTACCCAAATTGTCTTAACACTCGGTCTGGATAATGCCACTCTATGGCATAGAATGATATCAGCGGTACCCTAGCAAGCCACAGCCGTCGATCTTGATGACATCTACCAGGCAACTTTGTAATAATGTCATCGATATATGGAAGCCAAACCACCTACGATAATAAATACAATTAAACTAAATAATGAAATTAGTGTATTCTGGTATATGTAAAGATTAATTACTTACATCTTCGTCTCTGAGCTGGTCCAATTTCTGCCAATACACCGATACGAGAATACACTTCTTTGAGATTCACCGGTTTATCGCTCCGAACCACCTATAAAATATTAATATAAATAATAAACCAATAATAAAACAAGTATATGTATGTGATGAAGAAATCGAAGTGGGTTTTTGATGACAAATCGAAGTGGCACAATCCTCTCGACAACCCACATAGTAAGAAGCGCAAGATCTCCAGAGATAACACTAGCATCCCGGTTAGTAGCCCTGCACAACTGGTGATACAGATGTGCCAGACATGCGCTTCCCTAGCTATATGATGCTATTCGATCGAAATCCAATAGCATCGGAAACCAGCACGAGTTGACCCTCGACTTGGTCATCTCTGTAAACAGAATGCAGCCTATGATCCGTATAATGCTCGCCCGGACATACTGACGAATTGTCTCATCGTCAGCATCATCAGGTAACTCAGCAGGATTGTACATCTCCTCGAACCATTTTAGCTGAATGAGATTGCCGAGCATACTCCTCGGTGTAGACTTTGGGTTCCTACCAAAGCACGTCAAACACATCTCTGGCCAGTCGGTAGGTGTCTGATGACCTGTTAGTGGGGTGCCATCGATCGGAAGTCCATAAAGTACAACAATGTCCTGGAGTGTAATCATCATCTCTCCTACCGGTAGGTGGAAAGTATGTGTCTCTGGTCGCTAACGCTCCACCAGAGCAGTAATCACAGCTACCTCGATCGGGATGTGACTGATACACCATACGTCCCAAAATCTTGTGATCTTCATGTACCTGATGAACGCAGCATTCTGCACTGGCTTCTACTTCCAGGTACATCGATAGATCTTCAGTGAGGCCTCCAAATCAAAAGTAGCATCCCGCCCAGTCTCGGCATTCTAGACGGCTTGCGACCGATGCACCGCTTGGTGCTTCAAGACACTCGGATCAATAGGACCTCCATCACCTCAATAGTCTGCGTGCGGTAGTGATGCCATCTCTGAATAAATTAAATTAAATAACAACATAAATTAGTTATCATTAACTCAAAAAATGCACATTAAGTATCAATAACATAAATTACTAAATTGCATTCAAATTGCAAATTAGTAAACAAATCGATAACATAATAACATTCAAATTTCAAAAAATAATTCAAAATGACATTAAAAAATAATCCCAAATCACATTAAAAAATTATTCAAAATCACATTCAAAAAATCAATTCCACATTCAACAAAAAAAATCCAATAACAACACAAATTAGTTTTCATTAACTCCAAAATGCACATTAAATATATCACCCCTAAACAAAAATTACGATAATTTAAATTACTAAATTACATTCAAAAACCAAATTACTAAACTAATAACACCGTTACATTCATTCGATAATATAATACTAGATTGATGTTCACGAATTCAAATTACAATACAAAATATTTCAAAATGACATTAAAAAATAATTCAAAATCACATTCAAAAAATCAATTTCACATTCAACAAAAAATTCCAAATTACAATTCTACATTCAACAAACAATTCCAATTCCAACAACCAATTCCAATTCCAACAACCAATTCCAATTCTAACAACCAATTCCAATTCCAACAATCAATTCAATTCAAAAATTAGGGTTTCGGGTCACACCTCTTCCGTGGACGGGCAACGACGGCTGCTCCGTGGACGGGCGGTGGACGGCTCCACGCGGTGGTCGTCGGTCGGGTCGTGCTTGAAAAAATTGGGAGGTCGGGGTCGGATTTCTGTTTTTGGAGGAAAATGAGTTGTGTCGGGGTGAAATCCCATTTTAAATCGGGTGGACCAAAAAACGGGCTAAAATCCTGTTTCCTGGTCATTTAAACAGAATTTTGCCCCGTTTGACCGTTAAACGGTATTTCAAACTGTTTGTTAAAAATGGTATGGAGTCCCGTTTTATGGTAAAAACAGGCTCGATTCCTGTTTTTTGTACCATTAAACGGGATTTTACCCCGGCGGTCCACGCTGGAGACCAAAATCGAATTTTTGTAAACAGTAACACCAATTTGTCGAATACGCATGAACACTAACGCCTTTTAAAAAACAATCCTTAATTTGTATTACATACTATTTTTTCAATTTTGGTTATATTACTATAACTTTAGTTACCAAAGTGATGTACTAAAAATTCGTGATATAAATTTCAATTGTAATTAAGAATACTAGAAAAAAAGATAAAATTTTAATCTGTTAATCTAACGAAATACGAGAAAATGACAACAATAAGAAAAATCTTCAATTTTTATTAATCAATCAACCAACTAAAATAATAACGTTAAGATTCTATTTATAAAGAAATAAAATAAACCTACAAACTAGAATATTATTAAAATTAAACTCATAATAGTAATTTAAATATTATCGATAATTATTAATTTAATATCAATTCATATCTCCATTGTCAATTATAGTTGGCTCTAGGGTAAAAGGAATCTATGATTTTACGAAAATCTAGGGTTCGAAATCTGGCAATGTGTAATCTATGTATATTTATGTTAGTTTTAATGCATAAATATAAGTATATATGTATTTATTGTCCCAGGATGTTATATTAAATTTCTCGTGTTATACTAGTTTCAAGTAAAATTCTTTGTACTATAAATAATCACATCTATAACACCACATTTCCCCATCAAGACAACAATATTTCTTACAGATTCAAAAACAAGACAGGGTTCAAGAAAGGCACCCTCAATTGGGCTAGGAGCTCGAAATCTCTTGCAATTGCCAGGTACCAATCTTCCTCCAATTCCAAATATGCCAAGTTTGCCTCAGTCCAGAGTTCCTCAAATCCCACAAAATCCAACTCAAATTTCCACAATCCCTCAAAACCCAACTCAAGTTCCTCAGCCCACAATTCCACAAAACTCAACTCAAATTCCAAAACCCACAAACCCACAGAACCCAACTCAGAATTCTCAACCCACAATTCCACAAAATCCAACTCAAAATTCTACAATCCCGCAAAATCCAACTCAAATTCCAAAACCCACAATCCCACAAAATCCAACTAAAATTCCTCAGTCCACAGCCCAACAACATTGCCACTACTCCCAAGCAACCTCCCGATAATGCCTAGTACTCTCCCCAAGGTTGTTGTGCCTCAATTGCCTTCAAGTTTCCCCACCACCATTCCAACTTCCTTCCCCTCTCTCCCCTTCCTTGCTCCACCTTCTTCAAGTTAATTAGACAATCTGTCATGAAGAGGGGTTGATGCATATGCCATGCATAGCATGGACATGCCAATAGAAGGTTGATTATCTTGTTTATTATTGGATTTTTATTTTTTCATATTTTATTTTATTTTTTTCTTTCAGTTTTTGTCTATTTGAATTTATGTTTGAATTTGTATTTGATTGACATATACTCTAAATGTTGGCATGATATATATATATATGTTGTTGTTATTTATCCAAAGACTCATTGTTCATTCAGTAGAGAACTCACCATGTTGTCCATTATCTTTTTCATGTCGTCTCGGTGTATCATTAAAAAATTCAATCGGATTATAATAACGAAGATATGTATCTTGTTTATTATTTACGATTATGTTGTGTAAAATAATACAAGTTATCATAAATTCTTCCTATTTCATCATTGTCGAGAAGAAGGCTTGGACGTCTGATGAATACAAAACGAGTCCACAGTACTCAAAATGTTCGCTCCACATCTTTTTTACAGGCCTCTTGATTTTGAGAAAACAACTTATGTTTTTGAGTTGATGATAGACAACATGACGAGTTCTCTACTGAACGAATTAACAAGTTATCTAGTTATATGAGCGCTAGGGAAGAAATTCACAATAGACATGTTCATAACACTTTCAAAGTGATCTGATTGAGCATATTTAGCCAAAATTTGGAGATCGTAGTTAATTTATAATTTGCATTATTTTTATTTGTACATTTATCATTTTGCATTCTCTCAATAATTTGATTTTTTTTTCTAATTAATGTTTTTATTCAACAAATTAAAGTTTTATTTTCAAAATTAAACTTTTAATATGAACTACAAAATTTATATTTACATATATTTATAAACAAATTATAAGTTTACTAAATAATATTAGATAATATGTGGATAAAAAAATTAAAGTAAATTAGTTTGATAATGTAGATGAAATAAGTATTATTGTTTATTGGTTTGGGATGAGTTGAGACAGAAATGGGAGTGTTGTAAGTAAAAGTTTGAGTTAAATTGATGTAAATGAGTAAAAAAATAATTATTTATTTCAGAAACAAATTGAAGATGAATTGACCCAAAAATACGAGTAGGAATATTCTAACAACAACAACAACTCCATTCAATCATAGAAGGTAGCACAGACAGTAACATATTCACTTGCAACATGCAAGCACTGCATCATATACCAACAGAGCCCAAATAAAGATCCATCCACACGAGATCCTAACACGCAACCCCCAAATTCCAACAAAATCATAAGTCATAACAGGCCACGCGACCGACAAACCCTTGTCGGAAAACAACTCAAAGAACACAATGCAGATGCATCTAAACCCTAAACCCCCGCCAAAAACCTCTTGACCTAATATAACCCCAAAAAGCCCACCAAAATCAACCAACAGAAAGCGATCAAACCCACTAAGACACGAACTTTCCAGTCGTATAGAAACCAGACCAGGTCAAAAACCTACAAGGAAACTAAATCAATCACCTTGTAGTTTCCCTGGAGCTTCTTGAACCGATGGACGTTAAAAACCTGCACCCACACACACAAAAAAAAACCCACTCAAGCCTCATCTTTCCGACACATATAAAGTCCTAATTAAAAAAATTACGCGAAGAAGGAGGAGGGGTACCTGGATTTTAACGGAGGGGGAAGACAAAGAGTGTAAGATGTAGGCGACGGAGGTCGCGGCGCACAATAGCGCCAGTATGGTGTCATTTGGTTTAAAAATCAAAAGACACAAATCTATTTTACCGATCCAACAAAAAGATGTGATTAAACTGTAATAGATGTCAGAGTCCGAAGAGCAAGAGATCAAACCCACTAAGACATGAACTTTCCAGTCGTATACCTAGTATTAGGCTGAAGGCACTTGCTCGCTTGATTAAGCTCGCCCATACCTAGTATGGGGTTGATCGTGCCCGTTGGCCTAGTTGAGCTTGTCTACATATCATATTAGGCCGGTTGAGCTTACTTCTATTTTTGAGCTCAGTTAGTTGAGCTTGCCTATACCTAGCATTGGTTCGAGTTAGAGGAGCTTGATTGGATTTGCTTCAGACTGTAAGGAGATGTTGGACCTGAAGAACACTTGCCCGGGTTTGAGTTTTGTTCACTTAGGTTTATTTCGGGCTTAGTTGGAAATGTTGCTTCGGCTAGTTGAAGCTTGGTGGTCTTCAACCTGGTTCAATTGTTTTGGGTGCAACACAATTTCGAAGGGATGTTCGAGAAGATTGGAGGCGTTTGAAGATTTTTCTAAGTTAGCCCAAATCTTCAATATCAGTCAAGAATTGTAGTGTTTTAATTATGAGTGGAGATTGCTTCTTTAGCACGATCTCAATATTTTTGTTAGATCATTTTATTTTGGTAAAATCAATTTAGATTTTTTATATTCTAGATTAGGACGAGTTGGAGGCATTCGATATGTCCGAAGACGAATCTTCTAGGATATGTGAGATTTACCTATTCTGAGCCGGGATGATTAAGAAATGGCCTAACAAGAGTTTTCCTATTCGCATGGGCATGAGTTAGTTTAAGGCACTTGTATAAAGAGAGCTCGGATAGTACAAAGAGAGCTCGGATAGTAGAGAAAGACATCACTTAGCACTACAATAAGCCATACTTATTTTTATCAATATAATTTATCATAGCTGATCGCGTAGTTGGTAGGTCTCTTTTTCCCTTTTTCGTTAAACAACTTTAGAATAACTAAATTGTCTTAGTGTTCTTATGTGTCATAATTCTTTGTTCTCTTTGCATTAAGCCAAATTTGGAATTCTTTGTTCTCTTTTCATTAAGCCAACTTTAGAATGATCACTCTAGATTCCTTTTTGATTTTCTTGACGTTTTGGTAAAAACAATTTCCCCCAACAAGACTAGCAGCGGATAATCAACTTCGAAGTACTCATATTTAAATTGCTTTTGGTGTTTATAGTGTTCAACATCCTGCTGTCGATAACATTGTCGTTTTTTTAAATATTGATATCATTGTTTAGCTCTTATATTTGAGTATGTAATATTTTGAGTGCGGTACATATGATACTGTAGGTGTAATTGTCTTTGGTATTTTTTAAAGGGTAATAAACTTATTAAAAAATTGTGATTCCTTCTCTTCTCACCCAAAAAGTTTTTTTTTCTTTATGATATTATAATATTCAAATCCAACCGCTATTAGAGTAATTAAGCTTTTTTGTAAATTGATAAACTTTACCTATTTTGGAAGCATTTCATATTGGTGAAAGTTTTACTCAAACTCTTTTAACAGTATTCAATTTTTTAATGGTTGCATCAGGTCTTACAAAACAACAATTTTGGTTTAATATAAAAAATATCATCTATCTTGTACATTTATTTCTTTCCTTAACAGTCATCCTTAATTATGGAGGATATAAAAATTTCCTCCAGTCGTTCACGTTTATGTAAATGACTCTTAGATAAGATTACAAACATTAGGAGAAGTTTGTTGCTTTTATATCTAATATTTGAGTTGAAGTATTGTGGAACCTTAATAAATGATATCTTTTTTTCGATAACAATTTTTACATAGAAAATGCTTAAGGCAATAAAGCAAACGTTTTACGTGTTCAACTCAATTGATATCATTATACTCAGAAATATTGGTGTTCAATTATAAAACGCAATCGTTCAACTCATAATATGTCATTGCTCACGTCAATTTCATTCTGATTTTTACTTATTCGTACTCGAAACTTGGTATTAATTGTGCCGACGAGGCGCACTCACTTTTTACTATTGCTGACATCTTCCTGCTGACGGTCCAAGGCCCGCCGGTGACCGTCACTGCAGTACTCCGCTGACTACTCACTATTTTACTTAACTTTCATCACAACTATGGTACTTGGGAAGTAATTAAGGATTCTATTGCGGGAAAAAGATAAAAATAATGTCAAGAAGTATAAAGACGGATCCAAAAGTGACCGTCTTAACATCGATCTAACGGAGAAAATAAATTACGAGGTATAAGAATGTTAAGACAATGTAGTCATCTTAAGATAGACTTAACGGAGAAAGAAAAAAGAGTTACCAATGACGGATTAAACTAGATTATGCTACACTACATTGATGAAGATATGTAAGATTTTTTGTTGTATTGAATGATCGATCATTTTCTCCATTGCCAAACCCCCTTTATATAGAAATTTCTGTTATAGCACTGAGTCGCCGTATAGAAAATTCCAAAGCAACTATTTTCAATATTGCAAGATCTACTCGGGTCAGTATAAGAAGGTTCGCTTAAACTAGCATCTTAAAATAAGGTAAGACACCATTTAAAAAAACCTAAGTCGTGTGGATATTGCCTTGACAAATTGATCTTATACCAAGCTTAAATAACATTGATCAAATCGTGAAGACCAATCTGGCTCATCGCTGGTCTAGCCTATTAAGAGGTCGCTGGCCCAATGCGAGCATAGCTGGTCTAGCCTATTTAGAGGTTGTTGGTCCGGCTTAATTACCAACCCTATTTAGTCCGGCTCAAAGAGCACATAGTTAGTCTGGCTTGCTCAAAGGCTCATGGCCCGACTTGGTTACCATTTTGGTTGGTACGATCCAACTTATCTATTGGTCAAAGATCAATGCAACTCATTACTATCAGTTCGACCCTTAACGAGCTTGTCACCGGTCTAATTCGTGATGACCCTAAAGTCCAATCAGTTTATAAAAGAAAGAGTAATTGGTCCGAACGTGACTAATTGATGACCAATCCAAAATCACACACTGGTTTTACTTGTCATATCTATTGTCGGTCTTGCATGGGTATCAGTCTGACCTTAGTGACATCGGTCTGCCATTTTGATCCGTAAAGCTGAACATCGATTTGGTCCAATCCATCGTTGGTCGGTCCGACTTGAAAGATAGTCGCCAGTCCAGCTTGAAAGGTTATCACCTGATCTGGCGTGAAAACACAACGTTAGTCGGTTTAGTTTGAAAGATGATCGCTAGTCCAGCTTGAAGGTTGGTTGCCAGTTCGAATTATAATGGACCACCAATTATCTAATAGGCATATCCAGTCTAATCTGCCTCTAATAGCAATACAATGATTTTTTGGAACCTCTTACGCTCCAAATATGAAGATGATGTAATCTACAAAGAAGTAGATCTATGTCTTGATTTCGTGTACCAACTTAAATCGTCTCATTTCAAAATCCGAATGAAATATTATGATCGTTCTACCAAAAGCCATTATGGATCACCCAAGCCAAAGCCGGACCGACCACTCCCATAACCAACCAGATCGACCACCCCCATTACTAGCCAAATCCTACTGATATTGAGTTATCTTGACATAGATTTTTGACATTGTTCTGCTTTGAATATAAAAAAGTTATCAACTGCAGATTTGTAGATCAAATTCTTAACTTTTCATAGTAGAAAGAATCAAGTCAATATGATGTTCAAGCTATATGTTGTGGCTAATCTCCCAAAACTCGATAGATAGTGCAAAAGCAAAGTTGTAGATACCGATCTTATCTACCCAAGGCCACAAGAATGTTCTTATTCCTTCTTGAGTCTAAACTAACATCTGATTTAGATAATACAGATGGTGTCATTCAAAGTGAACCGTGGACAACATGTCTATACGATCTCAATTAGGCACCGATTTATCGATATAGATGTAGACACTAGTTTGGACATCAAACGACACTAATCTACTATGTCACCAAATTTACCAAGTAATACCAGTCTACCAATGCACCGTGTTACTAACCGATAGCCAGTCTACCAAGACTTCGGTCACCCAACACCGACTTCTTTGAGATGACACTGTATCTCTTTGATATGATATCGATCACTCGACACCACTTTGAGACAATATCGATTACTTCGAAATATACTAAAAGCGTCGAGATTATTGTATACCTCAACATATATATATATATATATATATTTGATTATATAAAAATCTCTTATTCTGAAGATATATTTCTTTATTGTATAAAAATAATATCTTTTATTGTAGAAAATCTCATAATTTTAGTAACTATTTACTTATTCATTACATATATAATTAATGAAAATAATCAATATCTAGCGTGGACATTAATGACTCACGTATTTCCAAAATTTCATATATATCATGCCCGTGGATCACAATTTCCGGGTTAAAAGACAAGCGCGTCCTTTGATCAACAGCTAAGATCACAATTCATATAGAACTATTCACTCTATTAGTAGCACCATCCAATCTGATTTCTATAAAGATTATCATTTAGCTTTTTTTGTTCAGCGTAGAATCAAACTAAGAAGTAATCGCTCTCTTCTTATCGGATAAATTTGGGTAAATATCAAGAATCGCATTTACCACGTACGTCCACTTCTTGCCTCAACGACCTCCTAATTATGGCAAGATACAAAATGACCATAAAGTGTATGTTTGCTTAATATTTATATGTCAAATATAGAGATTTTGTATTCGTATACTAAAAAATGTTACAATAATAAATATTTATTGATTTTTTTATGCGGTTCAAAAATTTTACCTAATTCTAACCAAACAATCATGAAATTTTTTGTTTTGGTACTCAATCTTATAGTCAAATTCATTATATGTCACTGCTCCAGCAAACTTGCCCCCTCAACTTTTGAACGGCATGTTTACTCGTTTTTCGGCCAACACCAGATTTCTCAAGAACTCTGTTCTCGGACACACAATTTTCTGAACACCTTTTAGAAAATCACCTCTGGAATTATCGTATCCACCGCCGGTGACGGTTTTAACATCTTAATGCCTTCAAACATACAGACTACTCTTCCATCCAAAGGTGCGTAAAAGTGGTGTTGAACGTAACCAACCAAGTTACATAATCGTTCTAAAGGACAATTTTGCATTAATTTTGATTTTCATAGAGCGTAGCAAGAACTATCGACTGTCCGGGGTTTGATGTTTGCGCTTTTTGTTTTGGTCAACGACAAAAAAAAATTAATGTGAATTGTGCGTCGAGGCAGTCATTAATAAGTAATAACATATTGCTGACGTATTCCTACTGAAGATCGAAGGCCGGCCCGTGATGCAGTCACCGCATTACTCTGCTGACTATCCACTATTTTACTTAATTTTATGACTTTAATAACCCCATGAGTAATACTTAGGAGTAAAGAATCGAGTTATACTAGAACTTATTTACCATAATAATATCTTACTACTAATTATTTATGACAACATTTATCAAATAATTTTTTTCGTACCCTTTTAATATATAATTCCCGGGGCCGCCAACTCTTACCTTTGAATAAGTGACCAAGAAATATCAGTCTTAACCCATTATATAACGCCCGGTCTGGTTGTCATATCATCAACCGCTCTTACATCTACAAACTCAGTCTCTTGTCAGACCAAACACAGAAGTAGTAGAGAGAGATTCCATTGGCCCCGGCGATGGAACACTCATCCCAGAACGGCCAGAAGAAGGCTTGTGTCCTCGCTATTGGAACGACCAACCCAGAGCACTTCATCTTGCAAGAGGATTACCCGGATTTCTACTTCAAGAACACCAACTGCGAACATATGACAGAACTCAAGGAGAAGTTCAAACGTATCTGTAAGTCTTCGAATATATTCGATGACTTATGACCGTCTGGTATCCGTTATCGTTCGACTGATTTGTATGAGATTTGTAGGTCTCAACTCTCATATTAGGAAGAGGCATTTTTACCTGACGGAGGAGATCCTCAAGGAGAACCAGGGCATCGCCACCTACGGCGCGGCGTCCCTCGACGCCCGCCAGAGGATCCTCGAGACAGAGATCCCGAAGCTAGGGCACGATGCCGCGCTCAAGGCTATCGCAGAGTGGGGCCAGCCCATCTCTAAAATCACCCACGTGGTCTTCGCCACAATGTCCGGGTTCATGATGCCTGGAGCTGACTACTCCATCACGCGCCTCCTTGGCCTCAACCGCGACGTCCGGCGTGTGATGCTCTACAGCCAGGGCTGCTTCGCGGGGGCCACCGCTCTCCGCGTCGCCAAGGACCTCGCGGAGAACAACCCTCGCGCGCGCGTGTTGGTTGTATGCGCGGAGAGCACCGTAATGACCTTCCACGCGCCCGTTGAAAATCGCGCCGACATACTAGTAGGGCAAGCCTCCTTGTCGGATGGGGCGGCCGCGTTACTCGTCGGGGCCGATCCGGACGTTTATGGAGGGGAGCGACCGCTGTTCGAGCTCGTCTCGGCCGGCCAAACGATCGTCCCCGAGTCCGACGGGGTACTAACGGCGCATTACTACGAGATGGGAATGAGCTACTTCTTCAAGAGGGACATGATCCCGCTCTTCAGGGACAACATCGAGTCGATCATGGCGCACGCGTTCAACCCGCTCGGGATCTCCGACTGGAACTCTTTATTCTACGCATTGCACCCCGGAGTCAGCGGCATCATCGACGCGGTCGCCGGGAGCCTAGGGGTGAGGGACGAGAACATTGTTGCGACCAGGCACGTGTTCAAGGAGTACGGGAACATGAGCTCGGCGTCAGTCATTTTCATCTTGGAAGAGATCAGGAGGAGGTCCGCGGTTCAAGGGAAGACCACCACCGGTGACGGAAAGGAGTTCGGCTGTCTAATCGGCCTCGGCCCCGGCCTCACCGCGGAGGTCGTCGTCCTCAGGAGTTTCCCCATCCTGAAGTGATTATGTTATAACGTTTAATGGACCCATTAATCTGTATTTAATACAATAATATTTTTGGTACCATTATGCAAAGTTGTGAACTTCAGTCATTGAAGAAAAACCAGAGTACAATTATTGTGTTCAACCTACCCATCCAATATATTTGTGTTGTTTTATTGTATCACTGTATTTGTAAGTTTAAAAAAAAATTGATTCCACTAATTTGTGTGAGACTATGATTAGTAGAACCATTATTTATTTTATTAATAAACTCTTTGTATTATTAAATTTTCAATCCAATTACCAAAGACGCATTTGCCTTATTGATACATCGAAAGAAATCAATGTTAGATTTATTGGCTCTTAGCACTTCATGCCAAGATCGGTCTTAAGCAAGACAATTAGGTTAAATTTCTTTTCAAGAACCGGTCTTTTATGAGCTTAGAATCTCTGACATCATTGTATGTCCTTTCCTACCATCCTTCTCTTAATCTCTCTTACCAAAACTGCAATATGATCAGCAAGTCGGGCGAAGAAATTGACTTAGCAGCGACAAAGAACGTATGCCATGCTTAATGGAGGTTAATAATATTTACTTGTACCAGATTACTGGAGCGGAAACAGCTACAAGGAGCAGTTCTTTCTTCCATCGCCACCAGCCTTCCATCATTAGAATCTATATGAGTATTTGTTGAGAAGGTGTTCAATCTTATAGATTAAAGAACAATTACATTGTTTAAACACATGACTCTAGGAAGCAACTAAGGAAAGAATAAAAGGAAATCGTCATTACAACCTATACAGTCAGCTATGTATAATTGGGATCTGATTGAGGCCGATTGACGTGGATTCGGCTTCAATTGGTAAGAGATTTCTTCAATTGATGTTGGTAGGATGTAATCCATTGGAGATTGCAATCAATTATTGCCTTAATTCTCTTAATTCCCCTGATTGTGTCTGCAATTATATCGCTGAAATTCTAGGGTTTCCAATTGTGCTCGATCGTGTCCAATTCAGTTCGATTGTGTCCAATTGTTCCTTGATTCTGGTTGAATTGATACCTTAATCGTCAACACTCTCCCTCAAGTTTAAGGTGAAGATATTTTTCATCCTCAACTTGGACGAATGTGCTTCGAAAAAAGGAGAACTTAAAGCTTTGGTGAACAAATCGACTAGCTAGTTCTCACTATCGATGTGTGGTGTGATAATGGTGCCATCTTGAACTTTCT
The DNA here is from genome assembly GCA_012979155.1 of Hypericum perforatum. Lineage (NCBI taxonomy): Eukaryota > Viridiplantae > Streptophyta > Magnoliopsida > Malpighiales > Hypericaceae > Hypericum > Hypericum perforatum. The sequence continues at coordinate 26,522 of SOPF01021686.1, forward strand.
TGCGAACGTAGTGGCAATCTATCTCAATCTGTTTCCTCTGCTTGTGGAAAACCAGATTAGATAGAATGTGGATTACATCTTTGTTATTGCAATATAGAGGGATTGGTACATGGACATGAAAATTAAGCTCAGTTAGTATGTTTTTAATCCACATAATTTCTTGCAAAGTAATACTATAGCGTGATATTCTGCTTCACCACTACTACCTGCAATTAAGATATCATCTACGTAAACCTAATGAACGAGCTTACCAAGAGGAGAATTTTGGATAAATAGTGAGGAATCAATGTGACATTTCTTGAAGCCCAGTCTGAGAAGTTCACCATTGAGTTTATTGTACCATGCTCGAAGGGACTATTTGAGTCCATATATGGCCTTGTGTAATTGACAAACTTTGCCCGGGTTTTCTTGAAGGTGCCCAGTAGGAAGCTTGAGGTAGATTTCTTATCTAGAGTTTCTTGCAAGAAGGTGTTCTTGACATCCATATGCTTAAGTTTCTAGCCGATATTAACTATAATAGAGAGGAGAATTCTAACTATATTCATTTTGGTTACAAATACAAAAGTTTCACTATAATCAATCCCTGGGATCTGAGTGAAATCTTTGGCCACAAACCTAGCTTTATATCACTCAATGGACCCATCACTATTATGTTTAATTGTAAAAATCCACTTGCAATCAATAGCTTTTTTGTTAATGGTAAATCATATAAAGACTAGGTTTAATTACGTTTTAATAGAGTAAGTTCTTCTGCCATAGCAAGTCTCTAGGGAGCAGATTTGACAGCTTCATGAAAGGTTTGTTTCAAGATTTGAATCAATTTGACTGAGAAAGACACGATGACCAGACCCTAAGTATTCATACAAAAGATGGGCTTTGATTGGATAAAGGACTTGAAAAGTTTTATAATCGCATAGTTTGCAATTTTGAAATTTGACCCTAGTTGATCTCCTGATAGGCTGATCAGCACAAGATTGTTCATTTTAGACAATAATATGATCAGTAGAGCATTCAGGTTTAGAGATTGGATAAACTAGGTTGAAATATTGGTTAGTAGTGATACTTGTGTCGTTGGTGTCCATTAAATTTGGATCTTGTTGGTTTTCTTTGGGTCTGATCTCAGCATGTATTTCATCTTCCTGATTGGTTCCTTGTGTTCTTGCACTACAATTAAATGGATTAGAGATGTGGAATGTAGGTGCAATTGGAATAGGAAGACAATTCTTTCCCTGATTAGGGTTGTCCATAGTAATTATGGGAAAGTAGGGGGTGAATTCCATGACTTCAACATCTCGAGATACAATTGTGGTCTTGTGTGTAAGCGAGTAACACTTGTAGCCCTTTTGCATTATACAGCATCCAAGGAACACACATCAGATTGATCTAGCAACTAACTTATCTCATTTTGCTGCAGGTATTTGGACATATGTGCAGTATCCAAAGACTCGTAGATATGGCATTTCAATTTTTTTTTGTTAAAGACCAGCTCCATTGGTGACTTGTGACAGAGGATTGGGCTGGACAACCTGTTTATGAGGTGACAAGCACTTAATAAAGCATCACTCCAATAATATTTATTAACATTAATCTAGAACAAATTGTCTGAGCAACTTCAAGGAGATGGCAATTCTTCCTTTTGACGACACTATTTTGTTGTGGTGTGTATGTGCAAGAGGTTTGATGTACAATCCCTCCATTAGTCAAGAAGTCCTTGAAATCTTTCTATTTCATTGCCTATTTTAAATATTTTAATTTGGGCATTAAACTGATTGGAAACAAGATTATAAAATTCAGTGAACTTAGAGAACACATCACTCTTCTAACAGAGCAAGTAAAGCCAAGTCGTGCGGGTATGATGATGAATGAAAGAAACAAAGTAGTAAAAACCATCATAAGAGGGTTGCAGAGATGTCCATAAGTCGGAGTGAATCAATTTAAAAGGAAAATTGTAATTAGTTTCAAAGTTCTTGAAGAGTAATCGACATTGTTTAGCTATAATGCGGCTTTCACAATGATTCAATTCATTATTCAAATACAGAAAGAGTTTACTAAAGACACGATTATTGGGATGACCCAACCTATTATGCCAGAGAGTCCCAGTTTTTGGAATGCTAGAGGTCAGGGCTTGATGTTTGATTTTTAATGTGTAGAGCTCATTGTTAAGCGATCCTTCACCAATCTTCTTCTGCGTTAATTGGTCTTGAAATTGTACAAAATCAACAGTAAAGACAACTCGATAATTTAATTCATCAGTGATCTTACTTATTGAAAGAAGATTGTTTGTTCGGAACATACAACACATTTAATTTCAATTGCGAATTAAATATCTTTGCTTTACCTTTCCCTCTGATTGGGATAGAGGATCCGTTAGCAACGATATGGATTGATAAAAAATATCACAAAATTGAGTTATAATTGACTTGTTATTAATCATATGCTCATTTGTCCCATAGTCAATTATCTAATTTTCAGAATTATGTAGATTAATTGACAAACAACAAAGGCACTGTTAAAAATCACAGAGTTGTGAGAGATGATTCAACCCTCTTTACCTTCTCCCATAGTGGATTTGTGAGGTGTTGCAAGCTCGGTGTTTTTCTTCATATTTAGGAATACTCTCTGAGCAAGATCTTTAATGAAGAGAGCTGGGTTATTTGAGGTAGCCGCATGGAGAGCATTGGGCTTGTCGAAGGTGGCCTTCTCTCATTTGACTTTTAGGTGAGGATGTAGAGCCCATCATCTATCTATCATGTGGTATGTTTTTCCATAATGATCATAAATATAGTTGGGGTTTGAGAGTTTACTACCTTTATTGGTTGTGAAGGCATTTCTGAGCCTAGAATTCACGAACCTTTTGGCTGCTAGAGCAGCAGATTCATTTGTGCTGACAAATGCACTAGCTTTTGAGTGAGAGGCAGTCTTGTTCTAGTACGAATTGAAAAATTTCTTGTGAGTTTCTTCATCTGGATCCTTACATAGATATTATTGAGTGAGGGAAGTTTAGCCACAGTCAGGATTTGATCTCGAAGCATGTTGAAATCAATTCCCAGTCCCATGAGCACTTTAAAGATCATGTCTTCTTCTTCTTGCTTTAGGGTGATCAGTGGGTCAGTAGTTACAGGCTTCAAGGTGGACAATTCCTCCCACATGGATTTCAACCTGTTCAAGTACTCAACAAAATGTTTGTCTCCTTTCACAAGGTCAGTAATGCCTTTCTTCGATTCAAAAATTCTATAGACATTTTCTTGTTGATAGTAGAGAAATTTGATTGAGTCCCAAAAATCTTTAGAGCTCACAGCATAGTTAAACAGTTCGTGTAGCTCAAGATCTATGGAGTTGAACATCCACAACATTATTTGATGATCGTACATGCACTATTCAGGGCAGTGAGATTCAGTCTTCACAGGTGGTGGCAAATCGCCATTAATGAAGCCTATATGGCCTCTTCCACACAGTGCAATGAACACCGTCTTCGACCAAGATATGTAGTTCTTCCCATTGAAAGACATTGTCGTGATTTTGAAGCTCATGTTGCCATTAATTTCTGATACCTTTCTCAACAATTCAAGGTTTTTTTTCAAAAAACTCCCATCAAATAAAAAGAAAAAAACAGATACAAACCAGTCTAAAACCCATAACACACCTGCTGACCAACGATCCTGGTAGTCAGGTGGGGCAGCAACCCCTCCCCAGCTAACCAATAAGCCTGTTATCAGCAATTCAAGGTTGGTGCAAGGCACGGTGACTGCAACAACTTTATCGGTAGAGGCCTCACTGGAACCTTTGTAAGCCATATGGAATTGGTTATTGTAGGAATTGTAATTAATTCAAAGAGAGGCAAAAAAGGGCATGGAAGTTTGGTGGTTTCTCAAGTTTGATATTCAAGCTATGATACCATGTTGAGAATGGTGTTCAATCTTATTGATTAAAGGACAATTATATTGTTTAAATACATGACTATGGGAAGCAACTAAGGAAAGAATAAAAGAAAATCTTAATTACAGCCTATACAGTCAGCTATGTACAGTTGGGATCCGATTGAGGCCGATTGAGGAGGATTCGGCTTTAATTGGTAAGAGATATCTTCAGTTGATATTGGTAGGATGTAATCTGTTGGAGATTTTAATCAATTATTGCCTTAATTCCCTTGATTAGCCTGATTGTGTCTTCAATTGTATCGCCTGAATTCTAGAGTCTTCAATTGTGTCCAATTCAGTCCGATTGTACCTTGATTCTGATTGAATTGAAATATTTCCATCGGGTGCAACTAAATTCAACCTAACTTTTGTCGTAAGGCCAAGCTACTTCGGTATTGTCGAAGCAGTAGTCGGTAGATGCATTCTTGTTCTGCTTCTAATCTTGGCTGGATTTTATGCTTTGCCTAAAAGGAGACGAGCTTACAAAGCTACTCAACTTATCGATCCCTTTGGTAATCCGAATACGAAATTATTAGATTCTGATAGTAGTAGAAACCATTAAAAAAAACTCATTACCCTTTTGTGTAGAAACAACATCCTAGGATCAAGGGAAAGAAAATGGATCCCGCCCTGAGATAAAAGGAGTTAGATCTTTCACCTTTACAGAGATAAATAAGTGCACGAATAGCTTTTCGACTTCCAACATCCTCGAAGCAGGCGGATATGAAAAGGTACAATCTATGGCACCCATATTGATGAAGTTTAAATGTATAAAAGATACTTTTCAGTACATTTACACTCCAGCACCCCACATTCATGGAGAAGAATCATTATGCAAAGATAATTATCGGCCACCGCATTGGATTCTAGAGAAATTCATAACTAATCTGCAAACATCTTTCTCCATTCTGCCTACTTTTATAAAGACATGTAGACTCTCAATGAAAGAGATAATGTAGCAATTGCTATTTGAACATCTGACCATCCTATCGCTGCAACTCGTTACACACGTAGGCTCTGTTGTTTGTACGGATACGAGTAATTGATTAGGATCGGGCTATAGTCGAGGCAAGTGTTGGACACTTTCTCCGTAAGATGAGATTGCCCTGTATATTTCAGTGCGTATGGACTAAGGCAATCGTCCCCAAGATACAACGACTATCAGATATTTCCAAGAATATTGCACACGAACTCAAAACTTTCGAGCGAACCCTTATATACCCAGAACTTTCTTGACTCAGATTTCTAGTATGTAGAACGGGGGAAGAGAAGAAGACAACAATGCATATGAAGCACTTGCTGTTGAAATGAATTGGAAGTGAGGAGGGCATGCCTATTTATAGGCTGGTGGTGGCAGGGGGATCAGGCACTCCGAGGGGATGCGTCCGTTGGCATTCCCTGTCTGGAGCTCCTTTTGGATAGGCTTGGACCTCATCCAGTCCGTCGTGCCCCTTCGGAAACCTAATAGATAGCTTTGTCCTGATCTACTTCGTTGCACCCCTTCGGGAGACAACTTTGTCCTGATCCAGTCTGCCACGTGTCACCCGCTGGTTGACCCTTATCTGCCACCTCGTGTCCATTCGGAGACCAAACTTATCCATTGCCCCTCGTACCCCGTCACTGTATGGATTTCGGATCACTCCAGAAATTTCCAAAATAATTAAGGCTCCTCAGAGCTCCTTGTGATGTAGCGAGCGTGCGAAGTGCCAAGTGCACCTCAATGCACCCAAGCACCCACTCTTAGCCTCGAGCCCATGTTTGGTCCCGGTCCCGCGCCCGCGCCTGCGCTTGTGCTCGTGCTCAGACGGTGCTAAAGCACCGTCCTCGCAGTCAATGGAAAATCAACAGAAAGTCAACTGAAAGTCAACTATTGTGGTAGTCAACTCATTTGGTAGCCAAGATTTGAAACTCCTTATAAACAAGGAAATTTCTCTTGCACTAACCAATGTGGTACACCACATTTCCCTTCCCTTAACTTAACACTTGGTTTTGGGCTTATGGGCCACTTGGGCTTTATTCAATTTTTTTCCAATAATCTCCCACATGAATGAAGACCAATGTATGCAGACTCTAATCAAAAGTTCTGACGTGCTATTATTGCATCGAGACAGGTAGCTTGCGGCTTTGAACCTTCTCTGGTAAGATGTTATCAGATTTACTCGCTGCTCGGTGAACGCGATGTCTTGAACCGTCAGCTTTTTGCGTAAACCAAGATAATAACATTTACACAATAACAACCCTAGTATATTTAGGTTCTCAAATTGTGTCCTTTTTGGCCATGGACCATATCTTGGATTCATAAGTGTTTTCCTATTTGAAGCGGCCTCACTTTACACTTACATAGGTGATCTCTTATCGGAAGTATCCTACCATACTTCACCTTCAACAAGGTATAGGAATCATTAAAAGCAAAAATGCTTAACCTAGCTACACCTCTGCAGGTCGACACCTGGGCAGCTTCTGAGAATGGTTTAGATTCCAGGTGATTAACTGAACCCTCTATAACTTAGTTGTCTCGTTGAACCAAGTTTGTAGGATCTCCATTCATCATGGTTGAGTTACCGCTATGGACGTCCTTTAGTGTGTGGACTTTAATCCCATTCCTTTTACTGCATTGTACATTTGATCTCGATTGATTCCTTTCGTAAAAGGATCAGCTATATTGTACTTGGACTTTACATAGTTAATGGTGATCACCCCGCTTGAGATCAACTGCCTAACGGTATTATGTCTCCGATGGATATGTCGAGACTTACCATTATACATTGTACTTTGTGCTCTCCCGATTGCAGACATGCTATCACAATGTATCAATACGGGAGGTACCAGTTTTTCCCAGCATGGAATGTCCTCTAGGAAGTTTTTGAGCCATTCAGCTTCTTTTCCAACTTTGTCTAGTGCTATAAACTCCGACTCTATTATGGATCGAGCTATGCACATTTGTTTAGAGGACTTCCAAGACACAGCTCTTCCTCCTATAGTGAATACATATTCACTCGTAGATTTGGAGTCCTTCATGTCTGATATCCAGTTTGCGTCACTGTATCCTTCTAATATAGCTGGATATTTAGCATAGTGTATGCCATGGTTTATGGTATGCTTTAAATACCGTAAAACTCTTTCTAGAGCTAGCATGTGATCCTTTCCTGGATTACTTGTGAATATGCTAAGCTTACTAACTGAGTACGCAATATCAGGACCAATGCAATTTGTTAAATACATCAAGCTCCTGATAATTTGTACATACCTCAGTTGATATACTCGGTCCCCTCGATTCTTAGCTAAGTGTAGATTTAAGTCTACCGGTGTCTTAGCTGGAGGTTTGTCAAAAGCTTCGTCTGCTTTTCTAGAGATCTTTATCCCTAATATGACGTCTGCCAGACCCATATCTTTCATGTCAAAGTGATTCTTTAACATATTCTTAGTTTTCACTATAACCTCGTTATTGCTTCCCATAATTAGTAAGTCATCCACGTAGAGACATACAATTACGTAAGCTTCAGGCGTGCCTTTAATGTAAACATATTTATCGCACTCATTGATCTTGAAATTATTTGACATCATCATCTTGTCAAATTTTTTGTGCCACTGTTTCGGCGCTTGCTTAAGCCCGTATAGTGACTTGACTAATTGGCATACTTTATGCTCTTGTCTAGGAGCCACAAACCCTTCAGGTTGCTCCATATATATCTCATCCTCTAGCTCTCCATTCAAGAAAGCGGTTTTTACATCCATTTGGTGGATTTCGAGGTTATAGAGAGCTGTAACAGCTATGAGCACTCTAATTAATGTGATTCTTGTGACAGGTGAATACGTGTCAAAGAAATCATATCCCTCATTCTGTTTGAACCCCTTAGCTACCAATCGAGCTTTGTATTTATCAATTGATCCATCAGCTTTATATTTCCTTTTAAGGATCCACCTGCATCCCAAAGGTTTGCAGCCCGGTGGGAGATCCACGATTTCCCACGTGTGGTTTTGCATAATGGACTCTATCTCACTATTGATAGCTTCCTTCCAGAGAGGAGCATCTGGACTCAACAATGCCTCTTGGATTGTCCTGAGTTCATCTTCTAACACATAGGTTAGATAGTCTAGACCGAAGGATTTGGCTACCTTTGTCCACTTGCTACATCTAGGTTCCTCGTCTTCCTGACTTGACCCTTGCGTAGTCTCGTGTGCCCTTTTCTTGGGACTTCTTCTTTTCTTTCCTTATTAGGAAAGATATCTTCAAAGAACGTTGCATTCCTTGATTCAATGACCATTCCCATATTAATTTC